>JAYJMB010023043.1:0-40271 GCA_036873735.1 Pouteria campechiana | reverse complement strand
CTCTCTCTCTCTCTCTCTCTCTCTCTCTCTCTCTCTCTCTCTCTCTCTCTCTCTCTCTCTCTCTCTCTCTCTGTAGAAATCTCCACGCATTTTTAAATATGATTGAATTTTGTAAAAAATATTCTAATTAGGAAAACTATGTCATATAATATTTTGACAGTTTAATTTCCTTTGTGATCATAAATTAAATCAAATATGCAATTTTTCGAGTAAAGCAAACAAGTGTAAAAATTTATGATTTTAGTATCGCCCATCTTAATATCTAAGGTGAATGAAAAAATTAAATTACATTTGAAATATTATGAATGTTGGAGACGAAATTAAAAAGCACTGAGGAACGGTAGGCACTTCTAAGGTGGAACCCCAGCCCTTAATGTAGATAATAGACAAGGTAAAGGCTCTTGTCAATTCATACATAACCAATTCCAAAATGACGTTGAACAAGGCTGTTGCGACACTCCATGAACCACCACAGCGAGCGTGTAATTTGTCTCTCTGGTTGTCTTTCAGACACTTCGCAGGTACCCTTCTGGTAGATGATAGATAAAGCAAAGACTAACCATTCATATACAAGCTATCCGCGGTCAGGAACCGTGTAAGGTGGGGATTGTGCTCCTGTATTTCTGGAGGCGCGCCATCGTTACTCTTGGGAAGCACCTACAGGACAGAAAAGAACACTTTCGCATGCTCATTCCAATTCATAAGTTAGCAATTAGAAGAGAAACTAAAAGGAAGAAGGCCGAAGCAAGAGACCAGAAAGAGACTTTAATTATCGGTGTTGTTGCATCCTTCTCCCTTATCTGGCCATCTTATTTTTAGCTTCCAGAGTCCTAACCAAGTGTATCGGGCATTATCATAGTCACAATAGGAGTGAGATTAGGATATCCTACTTCCGCATGGTTTTGGGTGGCGATGTCCTGGTCCTTTGTGTTCCAGTGAGTAATTTGAGTCCAATAATAGTAGTCCCTTGGCTGCTAAATCCGAGCTTACGTTATTAGAGTTTCCATATTCATGGGTTGGATCCATGTCTTGGGGCCTACTACCCAACAGAACCTATTCCAAGATCACTTTGAGTAAGGTCGTTGTGGCACTCCTTGAACCACCACCACAATAACAAGAACACCATTTACTTCTTTATGAGTGTAATAAAATGAATATCGCATATCTTATGCGAAAGCTAAAATTTTCAGAAATTTTACTGCTCAAATTTGATTTGCCAATCAAGCGTGAAATTACGAATATGGAAATCACACACTTTCTCACAACTTAAGAGCCTCTGCTTTGCAAATTAAGATTGAAAACTTACTCTATTAACACACACTTTTTTTTTTGCACAATCGACTTTTTATAGTCGCTGGAAGAACCCAGTTCGCGAGGATATGGCAATGAGGAAATAATTGCTAAAATTGTTCCCCTCATGGGAGCATTTGACGGCTGCCAAAACCATACTTCCCACATATGTTCATCCTTGGCACCCATGTCAAACATCTTCTACTAGGACATGATGAGCTTAGCATTCTCTCACTTAGATAAAAAAAAAACATCTATTATTGTTTGTTTCAAAATTATTTATATAGGCAAATAAGTCATGTGACCTACGAGTGCATTTGCACTTGCGAACTCAAATCTATTCACTTGCTACAATAAAAATTATCTTGTTGTGCCCTAGACTTATTTTGTTACATCAATCCAAGTATACTTAATTTGCTAAAGGCTAGATTGATTATCTTTTGTTTTTCAATGTAATCAAAATTATGCTACTTCAATAAAGTAACATAATTGGTAGACTAGTAAGTACTTGCAATAAATGTAAAACAAATGGGGCCCAATCAAATGGAATTAATTCTATCAAAATATTTTGGTGAAACTTTTTTATTTTTGGGCCTATTTTATTTATTACGTAAAATCCAATCCGACCTTGAGATTTAGAATACTTTGTTTAGCTCTAAATCCAAATTCATCCAAATCAAATATTTATATGAGTCATAATCATTTAAGGGTGAATAGTAATACATTAAAATAGTTTGATTACTCATAAATTTTAAAGGTTTTAATTATATATCTATAACTTATAAAATATTTTTTTATGTAGATGAAAAGTGGATGATTTTATATATTTTTTAAATGTTACGACTTACACAAGACAACATAATGTATTATTATAAAATAATTAAAATGACATTCTAAATCACAATTAAATAAATGAAGCTAACATATGTATGGATTATGATTTATTTAATCATCAAGGTGGGCTTAAATGAAGAGATTTCACCAATATATTTGGTGGAATCGGTTCCATTAGATTAGAACCTAAATAAATAGCCTTCGTTTAAAAAATATAGCTTCAATTGTAGATTAAATGCTTTCCTAGACATCCCCTGAAGTTGCATTCTTTTTTTAATCATATATGATATTTTAAAGTAGCAATCATTAGCTTGTAACTTTGAGTTATAGTTGAAAGTCATGTAAGGTACCATGTGAGGCTAATCTTACCTCGAGGACTCAATGGTGAGAAGATAGAGATGTACTTACTCAACTCACTCTTTTTATTGGTTTAGCAGCAAACATGGTATGAAATACATGCTACGGTGGATTTGTAGGGTCTCACCAAACAATTTTACTTATTTTTATTGGTGACAAAAGTTCTCTCCTATCTAATGGATTTTCTTAAGACATACTTATTAAGATATGAGATCAAGAAAAAAAGAAAGAAATTAAATTAATTAGAATCTTCAAAATTTCCTCCTTCAAAGCCTTCTTCAAAGGATAATAAGGCTCGTTCAAAGGAAGAAATTGCTTCCTTCAAAGGTGTTTGATTCATGTTTCCTATTTTGATGATGAACACATTTGGATAACTTGATGTGTTGAGAATATGGAAATTAAATGATGTAAATAATCTAACATCTGTAGGATTTGATGTAATTCATTACAGGTGTCAAGTGTTTAACATGCAGGTGATAGGTGAAGTGTAAATGTTAATTGAGTTTCAAAATAAAATTCAAAAGTATGATTGAATGGCTTGTATGTGTGGTTTATTTGTTTGTGTGATGGATGAATGGTTGAATGGTTTGGTTGTTTAATAGATTGCTTGCGTAAATGGATTAGTGTAAACAGGTTGCGGAATGATTTTCTCAAAAAGAATTTATTTTGGGTTAAGTTAAAACATCGATGTATTCCTAATCCGTTGACGTTTTCTATGGTCTGTGCGTACCAATTCGACGAATTTGAATCAAGAGAAGCTGAACATCGACTAATTACCAGTTAGGGACAAATCCTGTGAAATCGAACTTTGATAGATTTAAAACTAGTGAAGTTGAACTTTGATTGATTACTAGTCAAAAGCAAATTTGGCCAAATTAAAACTTGAAAAATTTTTTATGAGGGAAAAATGTTAATGGAATTCTCAAAAATGTCAATGATTTTTGTCTATTATAGACAGTTATTCAGTTCCAATTTCATTCCTTTTTGACATGTTCTTGAACTTCTTTTAGAGAAAATCTCCTAATAGTTGATGGACTATAAAATTGGAGAGTGTATGAAGAAAGATAGATCTAAGTGAGTGAACAAGAATGAATTAAAAATGCTTAGATCTACAATGAATTGGATTGTTATGCTAAACTCTATTTTGCAGGTGATTGTGATTGACTCAGAGGCTATGGAGTTCTTTGAAGCTCAGAAGTTACCTGTGTGTCAAATTACTTGTAAGCTAAGTTTTGTTTATTACTTCTTTATGTTCATTATACCTTGGTTTGGGTTCTGAACTAAGAAATAATTTGAATCATTATAGGAAGTGTAACTGATTTAACTATACAATCATCTGGAGTTATAAATCTAGAGAACAGAGAAACTGTGCCACTTGTTACTTTAGGATTAAGTTGACTAGTGAAACCTAAGTTAGAGAATTTAACTTAGAGAGTGGAGTAGGTAGGATTTGCCAAGCTCTATAATTTTTGTGTTTTTTATTTTGACGGAGTGGTTTATTAGTTTGGTGCATTGGACATGCTTTCATTAACTTTGTTTGCTAAAGCCATAGTACATGAAAAACAAGTGGTATCAGAGCTATCTTTATCTTACTCAAAGTGATCTATCATGGCTTCAAGCAAAAGTGGAAATGACAACATTAGTGGAAATGGAAATAGGAATGGTAGCAGTGGCTTTTCATTTTGATCTACTAGTTTTCTAGAAGAATTATCAACAAATGGACCCCTATATTTGACTGAAGATAATTATCCTCTTTGTAAATTAAGAATGCAAAGCTTCTTGATGGGTCACAACATCTTAATCTGGAGCATAATTTGAGAAGGTTTTATAGCTCCAGAAGGAAGGAATAATGAAATAACGGAATAACATCTTAATCTTAGTAAAACGATTGCGAAATAATGGAATAAAATTGATTTGTGTGCCTAAGCAAATTATTATTATAATTGACAAATATGGACCCAAGATGTGGGTACCAAAGATATGAGTGTTTCTCTTTTCAGGTATGCCTAGCTTCAAAAATAAAATTCAAATGGTACCTTGATGGTGGATGCTCACATCACATGACTCGAAGTAAGAACTTGTTCAAGACTTTGTCATTGAAGGATAGAGGAAGATTAACTTTTGGATATAATAAGAGGAATAATCAGAGGAATCAATATGGTAAGTATTTTAGGTATTGATATAGTTGGTGTGCATTATATAGAAGGCTTTAAACATAATCTTTTAAACATAAGTTAGTTATGTTAAAAAATATTTGAAGTAGTGATTAAGTCTAATAAATGTATTATTTGCAATAATGTAGGAAATAATGTGTGTTGTGGAAAGCAAAATGGAAATGTGAATACTTTAGACCTTAGTGCAGATCACATAAAATATTTATCTGTAGTAAATAATGAGGCTTTCTTACGACATAAACATTTTGGACATGTCAATATGTACATGATTAAGAACCATCCATAATTAGACCTAGTAAAAGGTTTACTAAAAATAAAAATTAATATAGATCATGTGTGTGATGCATGTCAATTTAATAAACAAACCAAAGCTTCTTTCAAATCAAAAAATGCAGTGTCTACCTCAATACCTTTTGAGTTATGGACCTTTTAAGACCTACAGAAACCCAAAGCTTAGTTGAAAAATAGTATGGATATGTTAATGTTGATACTTTTTAAGATATATTTGGGTACTATTTTTAGGTGAAAAACATGAATGTTTTGAGCTTTTCAAGAAATTTCATCCTAAGGTTTAGAATGAAAGTGGATCATAAATTCTTTTAATTCAAAGTGATCATGGTAAAGAATTTAACAATAGTTAAGTCACTGAGTTTTCTAATGAACTTGGAATATCTTACAATTTTTCAACACCTGCAACTCTACAATAGAATGGAGTGGTCAAGAGGAAGAATGGAGTTTTGATTGAAATGACAAAAGCAATGCTAATTGATGCCAATCTTCCTCATAGATTTTGGACTGAGGCAATAAACATTGCATGTTACTTAATTAATTGAGTTTACATTCACCCAATTCTAAAGAAAACTCCAAATGAATTATGGAAGGGAAGGTGGCAAAACACTACATATTTTCATTCCTTTACTATAAATGCCTTGTGTCAAATAATGAAAAAGAAGACCTTAGAAAGTTTGATAAAAAAAGTCATGAAGGCATATTTCTAGGATATTCTTCTTCCAACAAAACGTATTGAGTCTACAACAAGTGAACATACACAAAAGAAATAATTTGGAAATATACATGAAAGTTATCAAAACTTACAAATTATCAAAGTGCAAAAAATAGAGTGTAGGACCGTAGCTGATAAGTGCAGCCACCTATAGATCCTGCTTGCTCTACAACTGCATCGCAACCACCTGTGGATATTGTGGTGTAGTAGCAAGGAGTGCAATCCCTAGGCAACCATAACCAATATCATAGTTGTCAGTGACCTCATAGCGAAAACCTAGAGGCACCACCACCATCCGCTTACTGCACCTGAAGGAAGTAATGCCTGGCAAGCCCATGCCGCCTAGAGTGCAGCCGCTTATGGTACTACTTGCAAATGGATAGTAACATGGGTCTTGAAGAATGATAAGATTCTAACCACAATCGGTATCCCAGTTGCCTACCATATCGCCCGCTAACCGCAGCCGCCTGTGATCCACCTGTCAACTCCAATAGTCAGAAAATTTAAACGTTGCAAGGCATTTAATACACCACAACCACATCCAACGATCAAGACTTTAAAAGATCTATATAAGGAGTGATTTTGAGACATTGCAAAGAAATGATTGCAAGCATTCATTAAGCATCCATTGAGCATTAAACTTCATATATACTTATTGTAATATTTGGGGTGTTAAAAAGGGGATAATTTTTAATACTTTTGTTTAAATTATCATTTGGGATAAATGTATGTGATTTCATTAAAAATTAATGTGAATAATGGAAAAATATATGAATATGAAGGACTAAGGTTTAGATAATTGGCTATGGGATCATTTCATATGAAGTACACTGCACTTAGGTTAAATGTTATTGTGCAAAGTGTTGTGCAAAGTGTATATGAATGATTTCATGAGTTGATTGATTTTTAGTTAATTGGGATGGATTATTGGGAATCTTAATGACACATTATGTGGAAATTATTGACTAAATGTATGGGAAAAACAAATAAGGTCAAAAGGTTGAGAAAAAGGATGAAAATGTAGGGCAACAGGTTAATGTCGCAGCATAGGAAACTGATGCCGCAACACAGCTTCAGAAGGAGAGAATTTGTGGAATCTAGCAAGGTGAATGTCGCGACATCAAAATTGGATGCTGCGGCACCTAGGGGTGAAATTCAGGTTATTTAGGATTGGATTAAGGTCAACCCTAACCCTAACCCAAGGTCTAAAACCTCAACCCTAATCCTAACCCAATCTTAATTTTAAAACCTCAACCCTAACCTAAATTTATTAGGTCAAGTTTGGGTTAAATTCGGGTTATGTGAATAAGTAAGTATTCATTTTCAACATTCAATAACATTCAAATAAAATTAATCCATCATATACTTAAAATTTATACATCTAACCTCAAACTAAAGTTCTAAGTCCAAATAAGATAATAAGTTTATCAAGTAGCTAAATAAAACATAAATTCAAATAACACTTAATTAGGTCCAAGTACATTTTAAAAAAGACATGGAGATAAGGATGAAACTTATAAGATCAACTAGAGAAAAATACACTTAAACTAAGAATAAAGATAGGGATCATGAGAATGATATGGGATTGGTAAGTCATTTGTGCTTCACAAAAGAAATTTTAAAAAGAAGAAATAATGTAATATGAATTATGAGAAGCAAAAAATGTATAGTTTTTAGTTTTGTAACTAATAATATGCAATTTGAGTGAGTTTTGGGTTGGGTTGCCATCAACCCAAACCCAACCAAAATTAGAATTCTAGTTTGGGTTGCCATCAACCAAAACCCTTAAAAATGTTAGGTTGGGTTTGGGTTAACCCAACCCAAGTTGCACCCCTAGTGGCGTCGGACTGGATGCTGCGATATCCAAATTTGATGTCGCGGCATGATTTAGTAAGGCAAAATTTTATGGTAGATAATGAGTTGTTGCTGTGGCACAGGTTTTTGATGCTGTAATATCGGTCCGATGGTGCGGTGGAGCATCATAAAATTTGACTTTTTAAGCTTGGCTTCACCCCATTTTGTCCTATTTTTCCATTTCGTTTTCCCTCTCCCATGCCCTAGCCTTGCCCTAACCCCGTTCATGCCTAAAACTTAGTGATTTTGATAGGAAACATAGAGATTTAGAAGGGTAATTACTCAAGCATCCATTCTAGCTTGGGTTTTTGATATTTGAATGGTGGACAATGGAAGAAACATCTGATTTTCACTAAATGGATAGAGTTACATGAAGCTTGGAGCTTGGATCCTTGTTTGGGGAGGACGACTACACTTGCAAGTGAAGGTAAGCCCAATCTCCCAACTGAATTGCTTATTTCCAATTTTTAGGATTTAGAACCCAACTTGTATATAATGAATTTTGGGGCTTAGATTGATGAATATAATTATAAATTCATGGGGGAACGATTTAATACAATGATTATTGTGATATGGTATGAGAAATCTCAAATTTTACTGAATTAGGATTTTTATGAATAGTGACATTGGGGATTTCCTGATTTTTATTGAATTAATCATGGGGCAATTGATTAATTGGATGATTATCATGTTTTAGAACATGTATGGATTGAATTGGAACAATGGAATCAAATTTTGGGTTATGCCCTAAGTAAGGTCTAAAGAGGGTTCTTGTGAATGGGTTGTGTAAGCCATGAATGGAATAGATTAAAACTTTAATTGAGTTATTTATAAAGGTTTTTGAATGTTAATCATGTAAGATACCTGATAAATGTGTCAAGCAAGAAGGTTTCTGATGATAATTATGGAGAAACCCTCATTTAACTAGTGTTTATCATACATTTGATAATTATAGCCTAAGATTGGCCATGAATGATGTAATGAATATATGATTATGAATGGAATTGTTGCCCTGTATAAGATGATCTGAGAAGGATGAAAAAGTATAGAGCTAGAGGAATGGTTTGGAGCTAAGAGCTTGAGGTAAGTAGGCATCCCTTTCTTGTTTGAATGTATGTATAAATGGAGATGATGAATATCCCATTTGTTTGAATTTGGACTTGTATGTTTTGATTGGAGATAGTGGATATTCCATCTTTGTTTAAGATTAATGTTATTTGGTTTATTTGGGATAATGGAAATCCCTTGGATTGAATTATTAACATTCAGTGTATGATATTTACTTTTGGTGTATGGATGTCTATTGAAAGGGATAGGGGATAGAGAGTATCCCTTAATTTTGTTTAGAAATAATGTTATATATGTGTTGTACTGAGGAAATATGAATAGAATGAAAAGTGTTGGGCATAACTATATGTTTTGGATGTGAACATATTATGTTCTTAACTCGAATGTAATGATGATTATGGTATGGTTGTATATTGGAATAATGAGCATGATTATATATTTTTGATGGAGTATACTATGTTATTGATTATGAATTATGATTTCTAAGATTTTTGTCTACTTACTGAGTTGCCTGGACTCATGCCTTTTTATTTATTTTTTCTAGCTGACAGGTCAGGAAAAATCTTAAAATGATGTATAAAGTGGTGTGAAGGCATGTCTTAGTGATTTAATTATCATATTGTGAATATAATTGTATAATTAGAAGGATGTGGGGTGCCATCATGATCCACCCAGGTCTTGGGCTGTGGGGAGTGTGGGTTTTTATATTTTAGAATTAACATTATTGCTTTGTTTTATTTGATAAATAGTTTATAGGTTGGACAACCTCATTTTCAAGGGAGACTCTGCCCAATTTTATTTAGAAATTAGGCAATTTAAAAAAAGGTATTTGAGACCCTCACCCAAGAAGTGGGCAAATTATAGTAAACTACAGTGAAATAATGAGAGTCGCGCCTTAGAAGGAGGGGTGTGACACTTGTAAATCAAAGCAAGAGCTTTCAACCTTCATCTACTTACATTCAAGGCTTTGTTGAACAACATAAAGGGAATATACTTTGAAGAGAAGCAAGCTTCAAAGATTATAATGGCTTCCTTAGCTCTTTCATTGAAACACTACTCAAAAGTGAAATTTCTTCTTCTTATTTCTAATTGGTGTATTACTTGAGTTGGTTTTGGATACCAATCTCAAGAAGAACAAGTGTGATTATTGGACTGAGTCTCAAAATCAACTAGTTGATTTGTAATATGCCCCTTAGAGCTAGAAAATGAAAGTGTGTAAGAGCTACTAAGTGATTAACCCCCTTAGAGCTGGAATCTAGAAGAGTACAAGAGGTACTAAGTGGTCAAGCCCCCTAGAGCTAGAATCTTGGTTAAGCCCCCTAGAGCTAGAATCTAGAAGAGTTTAGTTGCACTAATTTGTATTCTCTATATTGAGATAGTGGAACCTAAGACATAAAGGGTATGTTCCTAGAAGAGTGAAGTAGGGAGGTTATCCTAAACCACTATATATCATGCCTGTTATGTGTGAATGGTTTACTTGTTTGCTCTTTACTTTCTATTATTTATTCTATAGAAAATCACTTGAAAAGAGGGAATTTAATTAATCAGGATTTAAGCAAAAAAATTTATAAACTCATGTAATGCCCCACCGAGGGGTCTATGCATTTTATTATTTTCCCACTATTTCCCTATTTTTAATGGAAATTTCTTCCAAGAATCCGGTAGAGTCTCCCCAGAAATATGAGATCATATACCTATGCATTCATTAATGCTATAAAATTTGAATGTCAATAATCATAAAACAATAATGCTAACCATACAAATCATACACATACCCATAGTTGTCTGCCCAAGACTGAAATCGACCATGATGGCAATCTACACCACCAGAATAATAAAATTCCATTCATAATATTATAACTACTTATTACTAAGACATGTCAATACACCACATTATAAATCATTTGAAATTTGATAAATAAAATTATAAATTCATATAATGGAATCACAAATCCAAATCATTTTACCACAAGGAGGGCATCTTCAAATCCCGCTCATCAGTTTCAATCTACAGTAGGAATTCTTTACCTATCCTGTCAGTTAAAAAATAGAATAAGAAGGCATGGGTTTGGGCAAACTCAGTAAGTAGGCACGATAATAAAACCATAATCAACAATATAGTGGAATAACATAGTCCAATCCACAAGATCATATTTAAATTATAATGGAATCCATGACATTGCCCTCACATCTCATCCTGAGATGTCATCCAAAACATATATCAACATTGTGCCATACAAGCACTACATATCATAACTGTGCCATTCAAGCAATGGTATCAAACCATTTCATCAAATATTAAATATGGAATGCTTCACATTCCATCAAAATCTATTCATTATAATATAATATACTATCAGCACAGTCATGGAATATCACCTATCCCATCTATTCCAGTCATTCACATTATCACAATAGGGAACTAGATTTGGGTTACTTACTATACCTATTGGTTCAGACAATGAATCCAATTTAGTTAGGGTTGTTCTTTATCTCTCATATTTAGATATCCATACACAAGAATAATTCATAGTATATACAAAGATATTGGATAATTTCTATTTCCAACATTCATGTATCCACAATAAAGCATGGGATATTCACTATCCCTAACCAATACATACATACCTAGATTCAAACAATGGATAACTACTATCCTCATCCAACAATATATTCAACCAGAGAAAGGGGGCCTACTTACCTTCATCAAGACTCATTTCCATAACATCCCAACCTAACCTTTGATTTGACCTTTTGGTTTTCATACAATTGTCCCATGAATCCTACATACACAATATATAACACAATTGCAATTACAACATTCAATAAGGCTTCCACATCATTTTCTTATAAATTCTATAGACAATTATCACCTCTCTTAGAATGATTCTGTTGTACATTTACCATGCATAGCTTAATTATTAGTATAATAGACAACGTGCTCTTAACTTGATCCAAGTCATATCCAAAACATTTTAATAGTAAACCACTTCTTTAACAATTAATTATATTCCAAAATAAACTAATCTTTCATTCCATTTTATTAAGGTCATCGGGTTGCAATTAATTATCCTTTTTCACATTGCCTACTAGTCATTTGGACATTTTATCAAACATTGTATATACATCATGCTAACTATGGTATCTCAACAAAAGGGTCTTAAGGGAAATCCCTTTCCAATCATATATATATATATCCAACATATAGTTCAATTATCATGCAATTAACTATAAAAGACACTAGTTAAGCTATGCCCTCATTTAATTAACTATTTAAACACTTTATACACAAAAGCCCTTTCCAATTGTCAATGAGGTTATTGTCCAAAATCATATATCTTATTCTTAAACGAACCCCAAAATACTATAATTAGGTAGTTAATCATTTCCCCCATGATCTCATTAACTAATCTCATCATTTTCCCAAAATTCACTATTCACAAACCCTAGCTTAGTATGATTAATCATTTCTTATGCCCAAATCACTCCTAAATTCATGATAATTAGCCCATAACTATTTTCCTTATACAAATTATGTATAAATTATGAAATCTCTTCTAATTTCCACTGTTCACAAAAGTTACGAAACCCTAGCTTATTAAAATTTGTAATTTTGGATGGGAAAAAGTGACTTACCATGAATTCCAGGTATATATTCCTCCCATAGATGAGAATCCAAGCTCCAAGCTCCACGTAGCTCCCTCCATTCTCAGAAAACTGAATTTTCTTCATTTATCCATTTTCAAAATAGCTAAAACTTGGGATGGATTTCTTGGTTGATGACTCCCATGCATAGATCATCTTCCTTTCTAGCTAAAATGAAAAGGAATTTGGTAGAAAAGAGACTAGGGTAAGGGCTTGGGGCATGGGAGAAAGAAAATGAAATGAAATGAACCAAAACAAAATGGAATAGGGTTAAAAACCCAACCCACCATGCTTGGCCGTTGTCCGACATCTCGATGTCAAATTGGACGTCGTGGTGTCGAACTCGCTGACGCTGCCTCTGCCCTAATTTTGATCCAATGTTGCGGTGTCCACCTTGTTGCCCCCCATTTTATCCCTTTTTACTTTGTATTTCCTCCACTTTGATACCTTGCTTCTCCACCCTCTTTTAACCATGATTTATCCACATTTTAATGGCATAAATTAGAAATTAAATGGGCCTAATACACTAGCACAATTCCATGTAACTTATATACACTACCGTATATACTTAAAGAAGTTCTTCACACTTTATGACTTCATATACAATTGATCCTAATATAATAGTTCAATAAAGTTCTTCCAATTTAATATACTCAAATCATATAATCATTTTATACAACAACATTTAACTCATGTGCATTTCATATACGCATATATCATTTCATTTCCAACTTTCTTCACAATCTCACTCAAGTTAAGGACATCTAACTAGTCAATTTTCATGTATCTAATGTTCCAAACAATGGCTTTACAAGAAATCCTCTGCCTCAATTCTTCCTAAAATAAAATTTGCCCCTATTTTCAACACCCCAGGTGTTACAACCCAATTCATCCCTCCCCTCTCAAGTTAAGCCATGCTAAAAGGACCAACAAGACTAACTCTAGGCCAAGAAAGGTTGACATTATAGATAAAGATTGTAAGAGATTTAACTTCCTTGAAACATTAAATGAAGTTCAACAAGAATAAAAAGAAACATCAGAAGTTGAACCATCACTACTTCTTGATGAAAACATTGAAATCAAAGAGAATAGGCACATGAAGGTGAGACACTTGATCCATCATAGTCAGTTGAAGCTCATAGATATCACCCATTGGAAGATGTCATAGGAGATGTGTATGATAAAGTAAGAACTTGTGGCTCACTTCAAAATGTTTGTGGAAATTTTGCTTTTTTATCTTACATTGAAGCCAAATAGTAAAAGATAACATCTTAGATGAAAATTGGATCATAGCAATGCAAGAAGAGCTTGATTAGTTTAAGTGAAATAATTATGGTCTCTTGTGCTAGAACTATATGATCAATTTGCCATTGGCACAAAATGGATCTTTCGAAGTAAACTTGATGGATTAAGGATGATTGTAAGAAATAAAGCACATTTAGTAGTATAAGAATATTCCAAAGAAGAGGGAATTGATTATGATAAAACATTTACACTTGTCACTAGAATTGAGGCCATAAGAATATTACTTGCCTTTGCATCTTTCAAATGATTAGATTATTTTAATTGGATGTAAAAATTGTATTTTTAAATAGAGGGAGCTTCAAAGGATGCGCCCCAACCTTCATAGGTCGAAGATCATGCTGTCTATTTCTTTGAGCATTTTAAATCTATAACTTTCAAAAGTCTAAAATAGTGTCTTAAAGGTATGAAATAATGCTTCAAAGGCATGAACAACTCATTGCTTTCCAAAGGCACAACATTTAGAGGATTGAAATAACATTTTAGATGAAGAACTTTCTACTTCTTTGAGCAATCTGAAGTTATAATGTTTAGAGGTTTGTAGTGATGTTTCAGAGGTATGAAACAACCTTTCAGAGGAAGAACTCTTTGTTTATTAGAAGCATTATGAAGCCACAATGATTCGGATATTTGAAGTTATTTTTCAAAGTTATGAAGGACTTGCTGCTCATTTGGACATTACAAGGTCATGAGGGTTAGAGTTCTGAAATGCATTTACAGAGGTTTGTAGAGACGACATATAATGGTCAAATATTTGAATGTTCACTTGCATTAAATGAGTGCCACTTACCCCAAACATCTAGATTTTAGCTAGATTTTGAAGACAATTATAAAGGGAGTCAATTTGGGATGCTCCAACAGTTGTTGTAAGCTTTAAGTGAGCATTTAACCTCCATCTACCAAGAAACAAAAACATTCAAGCCTTCAAGACTTAAAATCTTCAAAGTTCTTCATTAAAGGCATTCACCTACTCCTTGAAAAGATGCTATTACATTCAAAGTCTGTATTAATCTTCTTCAAAGTCTTCCCTTGTGCCATCAAGAAGTACGCTAAAAATGTGTAATATTTTTCTTTCATACTTACACTTGTTTATTGCCTTAATTTGGTGTTAGAGGCCATACTCAAGAAGAGAAAGCTTGATTGTTGGAGTGTGTCTCATAATCTACTTGTTCAGTTATATTGATACCCCCTTGAGCTGGAATTAAGAAGAGCACATTGGCTCTAAGTGTTTATAAGCCCCATTGAGTTGGAATCAAGAAGAGTAAGGTTGCACTAAGTTGTATTTTTTTTCTTGAGATAGTAGAAACCAAGATACTAAGGATAGTGGGAAGAGTGGAGTAGAGAAGGTATCTCGAACCACTATAAAATTTTTTATCTGCTGTGTGATTGCTTGAATGTTTGCATTGTTTACTATATTGAATTGCAAAAAGGGTTTTTAATCTTTAAAAGGGGTTCTCATAGCATTTTTGTAAATCCAATTCACCACTTCCTTCTTGGGTTTAGCCTTGCATAAGGGACCAACAAGTGGTATCAAACAAGGCTACATAATCATTTGTAGAGATTCAAATGGTTAACCCATCATTTTTATCCTTTACGTTTATTGACGGATAATCTATCACCCAACTCCCCTCCTTTGATGGAACCAACTATATTTATTGGAATAAAAGGATGGAAACATTTATTTTGGCCAACAACTTTGAAATTTGGAAAATAGTTTTTCTTGTCACCAATGGTGATGAAGTGGGAGCAACCCACAAAACTGCCAAGGCCATGAATGCCTTACTCCATACTATCTCCCTCATTGAAAGTAAACATGTCTTAGCTTGTAAAAGTGCAAAGGAGATATAGGACTAGCTTGAGACAATTCATAAGGGACAAATTAAATTGCAATAAACTAAAGCTAACCTTTTTGTCGAGGCAAATTTGAGTGCAAGAAAATAGAAAGAAGAAGAACAAAAAAAGTGCCAAATAGAAGACATTGTAGGAGCCAAATGTATAAAAGAATCCTCATAGGTTGAGGGGGAGAAAATCCAAGAAGAAAGGAAGAATGAGAAAAGTGAAGTAAAGGAAAGATCATGAATAACAAAAAATATTGGAAAGATAATGATACAAAGAATGTAGAAGAAATTGAAAGAAACAAGAGCAATGAAAGTAACAAAAGCTTTAAAAGAGAGAAGGAGGATGAAGATAAAGGGCACAATGAGAAGAATGAAGACAATGATAGGAAGTAAGAAAAAGAAAAAGGAATAGAAGAATGAACTAAGAAAGAGGACGAAGACTATTTCTTTCAGAAGTTTGAGTAATCTCTTCTCATAAAGCAACTATGAATTAGAGAAAGAAGATGATAAGAAGGAAGAACCTCAAGCTATATTAAGAGATAAATGACTCTTTGATACTAGATGAAAGAAAAATATTATTCAAGGGAACTAAAAGTTAAGGAGGAAAGGTAAGTACAAGTGTTGTAATCTTAACCCAAACCCTCTTATGCTATTTATGTTTCATATTCAAAGCTTTTATGTACTTCTTATATAGCACCATCTTGCATAGATACGTTCTAAATGTTGAATCTTGAATTAGAACTATGCAAATACATTATATATATATATCATACTATCTATCATTTGGATTTGTATAAGAATTCAAAAGGTGGTAGATAAATTTGGTTATTTATGAGAAACTAAGGTTTTTGCAAATGTAGAAAAGCTACAACAATAGACAACATCAATTGTATAAGTAAAGGTCACGCCCAATCCAATTCATGTCACATGAGGAAATGGAGGCAAATTTATCTACATTATTTATGCTTCTTATGGTTATATGGATGAAACAAAATTTTCCTTTTGACTATTTGAAAATCTTGATAAAGAAGTTTGCTTGAATCCTTTATTATTGAAAACCAAGAATTGAGAGAGAAAACTGAAATTTTAAAAGAGAAAGTAGCCTAGTTGAAAAATGTTAAAGAGAATATACAAGAAGTAATTGAAAAGCTTTGTAACCGAGAAGAATTAGCAACTTATATATATATATATATATATCCCAGATTGGATTGATTTGCAACAAATAGAAAAGGAGTTGGAAGCATTACTTTGAAGGAACAAATTTTGAATTCCAAGATCCTACCTAAGCCTACCAAAATTTGTAAACTTAGCAAATGAGATTAGTGAAAGCCTAAGAATCATAAGAAAGATTTTAAGTTCTAGTAATGTAACTCTACTAGGTTTCATGTTTCATACAACAAAAACTCAATCCACTACAAGTAGGTCAAACTTAATTTCCCATTATTGTAACTGCAATGGACACAAAATTTACTAATGGAAGTGGGTAAGGGAGCAAAGTTAATATGGAGTTCTAAGAGAGAATCCTTGAGACCTCTAGGAATGAAGAATTAATGGGCTCCTACACATTTTACCCACATGAATCCTAGGTTTGGGGTACCAAAGAAGTGAAAAGAAATTATTTATGATTCTAGGTAAGCTTCAAAGCTACTACAAGGAATACATGACTCTTGGACAATGAGTGTTCAAGACACATGATAGGTAACAAAGAATTATACAAATAATGAAAGCCATTTAATGGAGGCATAGTGGCTTTTGGGAATAATGACAAATGGCTTATCAAAGGAAAAGGTAATATTTATAGTGTGTATTAAAGATATTCTATCTGTCGATAGGATCATAGATAACCTCTTAAGTATTAGCAATTATGTTCAAATCATCAATGTGAAATATTCTTGATATAGATGATAGTTTTCTCTTTTTTGGAAAAAGCTATGTATATATATATTTGAAATCATTGGAAAACACTTAATTGCTATTAATAATGGTCCATGGTTATGGCACATAAGACTTGGACATATAAATATGTCAAACATTAAAGCCATGTGGAAGAAGAACTTAGTAAATAGTTTGCCTAAGTTTAAATGAGACAAATATCAAATTTGCAAAGCGTACAAAGTATCTTAACAGACCAATACATCATTTGGACCAAAAATGAAGTTTTAACTTCAAATCCTCTTGAATTATTGCATATTGATCTATTAAAACAATCTGAAAGGAAACTCCTTACGAGGTTTAGAAAGGAAAGAAGCCAATATCTTATTTCCATTCCTTTGGCTATGTATGCTATGTGCTGAACAATGGGAAAGATAACCTTGGAAAGTATAATCTAAAAAATGACAAAACTATCTTCCATAGTTATTCTTCTAATAGCAAAGCATAGAATTTTCAATAAGAAAACTCAAGTTGTAGAAGAGTCAATGCATGTAACGTTTGATGAATTTGGATTAACCTCAAGGAAGGAAATTGATAGTGATGTAGATGAAACTACAAAGAAGATGAGAAAGCTATAATTGGAAAACCAAGGGAGAGATGGAACTTCAAAGAAAAACCATGATCAAAAGTCAGAAAATGAGAAAGAAGAGGTAAGTAAAGGTAATATTGTTGGGTCCAATAAGCTTGGCTTCACCCACGAGAAAAGGGGTGAATTGGGTTTATAGAAATTTTTTGCTTAACCCCTATTTAATTACTTTCTCTCTTTTTTGTGTTTGTGTGTAAGTTGTAATAAAATAGGCAATAAGGCAGTTAAGTGCAAGTAAAGAAATTTCACACAAATAGCACACACAACATTTTTTATAGTGGTTCAGGAAACCTTCCCTACTCTACTCTTTCAAGAGTACTCCTCTTCATGCCTTGGGTTCCACTATCTCCATATAATGGAAATACACTAGTGCTCCTCACACTCTTTTTAATTCTAGCTCAAGGGGGCTTAACCTAGTGCTCCTCATACTCTTTTAGATTCCAGCTCTATTGGGCATAAACTAGTGCTCCTCGTACTCTTCTTGATTCCGGCTCAAGGGGGCATAAAATTAGTAATTGGTTATGAGAAAAATCTTTCTAACAATTGACTTGCTCTTCTTGAGATTGGTCTCTACTAATTCAAGGAATACATAAAAAGAATAGAAAGAAGGGATTGCACTTTGAATCATGCTTCTTGGTGAGCGCTGAGAAACATGTGATTTGAGTGCTATTTTCGGTGTAAAAGATCTTCCCTTGTGTTGTAGAAGAAGGCCTTGAATGAATATTGTGGAGATTAAAGCTTTTGAATGAATATGAAGAAGTTTTAAGCTCCTGGCCATTGGGTGCTTGAGAGTGAGAAGGTTAAAGCTCAAAAAGATCTTCAATATTACCACGAAAAGCTATGGAAATATCCCTCCATTTCTCCTTAAGTAAATCTCTCAAAATTATGGCCGTTGGAGTTTATTTGGTGGGACAATGTGGCTTGACAATGTTCAAATTTTTTACCCTTGGAGGCACCAGGTGGTTGTGTCAATTGCCTGCTATTGGGTCTCATAGGATGGCTTAACCCAAGAGAGGAGGGGTGAATTGGGTTTATAAAAATTATTCGCTTAACCCCTTATTGAACTAACTTCCCTCTTTGCATGTTCATGTGCTATGCAATAATACAATAGAAGCTAAAATAGTAAAGTGTAAGGAAGGCAAAGCAATTAGGCACACATATAGAAACATAATTTTTTTTATAGTAGTTGAGGCAACCTCCCTACTCCACTCTTCCAAGAGCACACTCTCCTTTTTCCTTGGGTTCCACTATATCACATATAATAAAAATACAATAGTGCTCCTAGCACACTTCTAGATCCATTCTAGAGGGTGTAATTAGTGCTTCCAACATTGTTTTGGATTTTAGCTCCAAGGGGTGTACATAGTGCTCTTAGAAAGCTTAGGAAACTCATTGGTTTCAAAGATCACTACCAAACTTGATGATTTTCCTAAGCTCACTAACAACTCATACAAAGTGGTTTTCCGAGCTCACCACAAACTCACTGGTTTCAAAGTTTATCAGAAAACTTATATACTTTTACATAATATTTCATTTAAGTTCTAGGAAAAATTAAATCTTTTAGCAACTCTACATAATATAAAAGATCTTCCTATGATGTAAAGAAAATGACCATAAAATTTTGAAAGGTTAAAGTTCATATAATGGATATTTGAAGGTTAAAGCTCCTTGCCATGGGTCGAGGGATTTGTAGAAGGTTTAGACCCACTAACAAATAGCCCTTCACCACCTTTGAATTGTCTCATCTCTTATCCTTAAATAGCACTTCAAAATTTTGACTCTTGGAGAAGAATGAATTGCATAGGATGCAGGAATGGGAGCAATAATGAATGTAGAAGACCATTGTAATTTCTACCATTGGAGTGCATTGCTTCTGATTTGTCCCAAGCTGCTGTACCCTTGTTCTTTTGCAGAGAGGAAGATAAGATGTTTGAGAGGTTTTTCTTCCATTGGACTACATAGCCTCTAATTAGTTCTATATTCTTCGAAAGTTTGTAACCTTGTTCTTGTTAATGAAGAGAGAATTTGCTTGTTGTGAAAAATGTTCTTCTCATGATTTGATTGTTACAACTAGAAACTTTGTAGCGCTGTTTATTGCCAAAAATGGTGATTGACCATTTTTGCTCACCGAAAGCATGGGCAAAGATTCGGATTAGTAGCTAGTCACATAAAGGTCGACATTGGACAGGGGCATGAATTTCAATTGTATGCAGTTATTCAAAATTAATCTTGGATGAATTCTCTCTTTAGCTTATGCTAGTTGGACAAAGTTCCTTTTCTTTTGCATTTGTTCAAAGTTAATATTGGATAGCTGATTGAACTATTACTTTGTCTTGAGTTTGTTTCAAACAAACTTTCCATAGCCATTCTCAACTGGTCAAAGTTTCTTTGTTCCACTTTGTCCGAGGCTTGTATTTTTCTGCTGCACTTGTTCAAGGTTTTTTCCTTAAGTCTTTGGATGAATTTCTTTCATTCTGCTTTGTCTCGTGCTTTATCCCATTGACCCAAAGTAAGTTTTGGATAAATTCACTGAACTGTAACTTTGTCCAAAGCTCATTTTTATTTTCTACATTTGTTTGAGGTATCAGTGATTTGGACAAAGTTCAAATTTACTTCTCATTTTCTTTTAGTCAAATGAAGTCTTCTTGGTCATTCTGGATTGTCCGAGGTTATATTCTAAGATGAAGTTTCTACTTCTTGACCTTGGCTTCTTCTTAGACTTGTTTCTGTCTTTGTCTTGCATTTGTCTATGAGAATTTCTCTTTGGATTTTACAGACAAGGCAAACTCCTTGTAGCTCATCCTAAAGCTTTCGTTTTCTTTTCCCTTTTCTTCTAAAAATGTAATTTTCAAATTAATTCTTTTGAAACATAGCAGATGGTTGAGGCAGTTGGATATAATTCTGCACTTAGAAGTTTTTTGCACATACTACATTGTTAGCTTTCAAATATATATCATTTTATCAGAATATATTTATCCTCATTTAATTTCTACATATTGTAGAGCAAGGATAATAGACATCTATATTTAGGCATAATATGATAACTTAATAAAGCATAGTGCAAACATATGATTCAACATATTAAAGAGTGATAAGCAAGATTAAGTACATCATTTATATATGCTTGTATAAATTAGACTTTCATAAATATTCATGCATTCTAAGCATATTTGTCCATAATTTAAGCACACTGATCACATATATCATTAGCATAAATTAAGTCTTAATTATAAATTTTTTGTCATTAAAATCATATTAAATAATCCTAACACTTGTGCCTTAGGTGGTATGGCTGGCATATGGCATATCGGTTGCGGTCGGTAGAACTCCCAGACCAGTCTTGCTATCCACTTGCAAATGAAATCGCAGGTGCCTATAGTATGTAGCTATGAGCCAATCAATGTGCGTGGGCAGTTGGGAAGGCCAGGAGATATTGTTAGTTATATGAAATGTATGGGATTTATGGCAATAGCAGTTACATTTGTGGCACTAAGACCAATTCATAGAATTTTTTAGCATAATATAGGCTGATTTGGAAAAAGGTTCAACATAAAAGTTGTAGATATTCAAATTATCTTCCCCATTCACCAAAAATCATATGATTTGGACATCGTACAAGAAATTTATGATCAAAATATTGAATATTTCTCCTGATAAATAGTACAAGTGAAGAAAGATGATATTTTTAGAAGTTTAATATTTTTTTTGTGCAAGAGCACTTTGGGAATCCATATGGAGATGCAAAAAACCCTAAAATTGGGTTATTTTAATACAAAAATAAGGGACTTTTGGGCAAGGAGAAGGCAACACATGAATTGGAAGAGAGTTTTGCAAGGGAGAAAGAGGGAGACTTCAAGTTCTACAACATGCGTATTTTGAAGAGTTTTCTTTGTTAATTTTAGCATAAAATAAATGTTTTTTGGGGCGATGATGTAGCCCTCCTTGATATTCTTTATTAACTGGGATTGTTGGATTATCAATTCAATATTATCTTATTTCATTCATTGTGCTTATTGCAATCATTTGATTTATTAAATTGCCTAATCACCGATTTTATGACTTAGATTAATTGTTTGAGCATGGTTAAGGTACACATCATATGCTAAACCATGAGCTCCCTTGAATGAGTGGATAGATAGTTATGGTGGACACCTAATGCTAAACCTATCTATTTGGTTTATTAAAGTTCTTAGGTCTGAATGGGTTTTCACTTCAATTATGCTACACACCATAAGTAATTGGAAAGAGTGAAAATACTTAATTTAAACCTGCACTCCTAACAATAATAATCATATATTAGTGAGGAAAAACCCAAGATAATGAATTGACACCAACAACCCAAGAACATAGGATATCATGGAGTGGTAAAATCAGATCCCTAGACTTTTGCAACTTGAGAGTCTATTCTACATTACTTTTCATTACTGTTCTTCATTACTTCACCTTACACTTTGATTTACTTAGTTTTCACTTCATCTTTTGATATAGAATAGTTTAGTTCAGTAACTAGATCTAATTGAATCAGTTTGATCGGTTATTTATGGGTTCGATGCTTGCTTTGCACATTATAATGCTACATACTTGTGCACTTGTGAGGAATTATAATTTAACCATCATGCAACATTCATTCATATCTATTAACCTAAGGGTCTAGTTTTAATGATTAACAAAAATTGTTTAAGACTTGAATTAAGCTAATGAAATGCTGTTGAGATTTCTGGTTTTAGAAGAGGTTTTAGATGTGATGCAAGCACAATCAAAGGAACGCTTAGTGGCTTCAGAGGAATTTTTAGATGTTTAGGAGGATTTTCGAACACTTCAAAGAAAGCTTTAGAGGTTTAGATATGGCATCTAGAGTCTTTAGTGGAAGAACTCTGAATTCAGAAAAGAAGAAGAAGTTTCAAAGTTTCTTTTGACATTCACAAGAGAAGAAGAATTGTTCATGCTTTAAAACATCTTCAGATATTCTGAAGAGCACATTCAAGGTTAAACAAAACCTTCAGAGTAGGAGAAGGAAGATTTCTCATTTGTCAATAAGAAGAAGAGTGTTTGAAGCTTCAGAACATCTTCAGATGTTTTGAAGGTGTTTCAGATGAGAGAAGGCAACTTCAAAAGTGACGCTGTTAAGTTTTGTAACTTTAGAAGTTATGGAACGTCACTTCAAATGAAAGAAGAGAAGCTTCAAAAGAGAAGAAAGAGTCATTGGGCATAACAATGCTTAAAAAGCTTCAGATGATCTAAAAAGGGGCTTCAGATGATCTGGAAACATAGCTATTGAAGTACTGGGGATGTTAGACCTTCAAAAGAAGCTTCAGACTTACAAGATACTTACTTCAAATGGTATGAATCTACACATAGTAGCAATGAATGATAAACCTGACCTTCAGACATTCTAAAGTATAACTTCATAACATTTGAATCAAAGCAGAACGAGTGTGGAATGAGGCAGTTTGCACAAACTCACTTATAGCGGTTGAAAATCCCATACAATGAGGTTGCAATGGCTAGAAAGTTTAAAAGATTATAAAAAAGAGTTTGAAAGACAAGGTAGAAGATGCTTGAGTGGATAAAACACATATTTAACTTAAGAACTTAAGATTCCAAATAGTGCATTCACTCTAATAAACTTCAACGAACAAAGGACTTCAAAGTTACATCTTCACCATTTCAAAGGAGAATGAAGCACTATGAGTTTAATGTTTTATCATTTGTATTGAGCTTAATTTGTCTACATTTAGGCCTAGTTAGAGGCAATTTTTGTACATGTTTATTTATACTATTGAGTTATTATAAGCTCTAAAAACCAGTAAAGAGTTGCTAGTTAGCTCAGAAACTAGAGTGTATGAGTTGGTTGGTGAGCTCTGGAAACCTACATTGTAACATTGTAGAGTTGCTGGTGAGCTCTAGGAAAACAAGATTGTAGAGTTCTTGCTTAGCTCATAAAACCAAGGGTGGTTGTTTCCATACTAGATAGTGGAACCCAAGGTTGAGGAAACTTTGGAGAGTGGAGTAGTGTCACACCCCACCTAGGGGCCTATGTGTTTTCACATTACCTTGTAATTTTGCCATTTTTAAAGAAAATATTTTGCCAAAAATTTGGCAAGTGTACCCTAAAATATAAGGATCTAAACCTATAAAATCATGTATCATATAACACTATAATTTCAAGAACTATAAAATGATAAAATAAATCAAAAAACACACCCACACCCACCCACAACTATCTAGAACCGTAGTCGCACTGTGATAACAATAGACATAACTGAAAGCATACAAATCCATTCCTAATATCATACATCTTTATTACTATGACATTCTAATACATCTCATTATACATCATTTGAAATCTTTTAAATACAAATATACAATTACACTATGGGATAAAAATCTCGATTCATCATACTACCAGAAGGCATCTTCACACCTTGCTCACTAACCCCAACCCATAGTGGCTTCTTTCTCTAGCCTTCCAGCTAAAAAAAATAATAAGAAGGCATGTGTAAGGGCAAACTCGGTAAGTAGGCTAAATAGAAAATAATAGTAAACTAAAAGCAACATGTTCAAAATTAGAACACGAATAAATACATCACAATGCAATCTTGAGAATATACTCATGAGTCATAAGTCTACACCATTCCATCATATTACATATTACAACCCAAACATAGTATATCACGTTTAAGTCACTCTACACTTCATCCATAATAGTGTCATATAGGCACTTTATATCATAACTGTGCTATTTGAGCACAACATATATTATAACTAAGCCATACAAGTATAAACCTATCCATGCAAATGTTATATTAAAAGATTAGTTACCATATCTATGCATACGATTATGGAATATTTTCTATTCCATCAACATATATGGTTCCATAATATAGTAAACAATATTCTCTCGGGATATTCATAATCCCCATCCATACTCATATAAGGGGATACTCACTATCCCTTCATCCATGCATCCATTTACATCATAAAATAAATTCATACATGTAGACATACAAGTAGCAAAGAATCCATTTCATAATCAAACATACTTATATACAACAAATGAGATCTTCATTATCCCCACTCTATCATGCAAGTTGTGCAAAGCATGGGATATTCACTATCCCCATCTAGCAATACATTCTACTTGAAAAGAGAGCCTACTTACCTTATTGAAGTACAATCTCAGAATCTATAACTCAGCCTTCCATTCCACCACTTTGCGCCCAAGTGGATCCTACATATACAACATATAATATAATTGAAATTTCATACATCCAATGAGAATATTAATTAAATTTTAGAAACTAGCCCAATGATCTCATTGTACAATGCTCTTATCTCCTTATTTAATTACATATTTCACACGTATTCTAAAATACCTTATTTATGATTCATTAATCTCCCCAAATATCCTTTCACTCATCAATTCAAGTTAATTAAATATAATTTTCAATGGCCACTTAAAGACTGCCATAGGTTTTGCAAGCACATCTTATTTCTGAGTGAAGTATTTCATCAAATATCTAAGGTGCATCACTTAATTCATAACATTTTAGCAAGGCGTTTCAAAGGAATTTCATTTCCCATAACACATACCTATCGTAAACCATAATTAACATGCAAATAACCATAAAAATGAATCAACTAAGCCTTTTATTCAATCAACTTGCACTTAAACACTTTACACACAAAAGTCCTTTTTCAACCTTTGATTAGGTGATTGTCTAAAATCATGTTTCTCAGGTCCAATTAAACTCCAAACCATTATAATTAATTGATTAGTCATTTTCCCCCATGCGTTTAACAACAATTCATGAAATTGTGCCAAAATAACTATTCGTAAACCCTACCAAAGCATAAATCATGATTTCTCATGTTCAATTAAGTTACAAAATACTATAATTACTTAATTATTCATTTTCTCTCATGGATTTCATATAGTTCATACCATTTTTCTTCCAAAACCATTATTCACAAGGTAGCATGGAATCCTAGCTAACCAAAATTATCAATTCAATGATTAAAACTAGCTTTCCATTACATTCATATATTGCTTCCACGTTAGAACATGATTTTGGCCTCAACTCCTCAAGAACCCACCATGGGTTGCAACAACTATGATCTTTCCTCTTTTTCCCCCATTCAAATAAATGAAACTCAGGATTAGATACAAGATCAAGAGATTATGCAGCTAGGTAAAATGATAACATTTCAAAGTCTAAAGGGTTGGGTTTTAAGTCTAGGGCACAGGGAGAAATAAAGAAGAAAGGGCTAAAAGAGCCCTTTAAAAAAATTAAATTTCCAAACCCTTTGGCACTGCCCCCTATCCCTTTCTCGACCCGACATCACAACACTCATTTGGCCACCACAGCTCCCATGTCGCGGCTTCATGTTGCTTGATTTTTCAACCTATTTTCCTTACCTATTTTTCAATGATTTTAAATCATGATTTTTCCCATTACTAATAACGTAAAATGCATAACAAAAATGACTCAATTAGCTAAGAATTAAGTCCAAATACATGGGCTCTTAATTATACTCATTACATAACAACTTTCTTCAAAACTTTCACAATCCATTCTTATGCATAATGGAGCAAAATTTTCCTCACGTCAATTCATCCCCATTTATAATTATAGATAAATAATTACAGTGTAATGAAGCATATAATTACCCAAAATCAACACCTTGGGTGTTCCAAGTAGGTGCCAAGGAGGCCCGAACCACTATAATCATTGTGTTTTTAGTATTTATGTGCTTGTGTGATTCTATTGCTTTTATATTCTATACTTGCACAACCCATCTATTTTCTCCACACCATTTGGATTCTAGCTCTTCAATATAGCCTATGTATCATAGCAGGCCTAGGTCCAATAAGATTGTTGTGGCTTTTGTTGAAGTGTTCCTTTAGAACATCATTAGTTAATCTTCAGATCATCTGAAGGTTGGGTATTCTTCATTGTGAGGCCTTCATGCTTGTGTCTTCTGTAATGCAACACCTCTGAAGTTAATTAGATCCACTGAGGTTAAATATCAAACCTTTTGAAGTTAGTCTTTCATGCCTAGATTGTTCCTTTCTAGATGCTGACTTACCAATGACTACTGTTTCCCCTCTAAAGCACCACTGAACATATTTCGAGGTCCCTCTGAAGAGACTCCCTTGCTTTTAGATGAACTTTGATTTATTCTTTTTGACATTTGAAACATGGAGTTCTCCTTTGAAGATGTTCTAAAGATGTTTTGAAGATCTTCTAAAGAGGCTTAATGAAATTCTATTGATCTTGTTGATGATCAAATGTGGAGTTCTCTTCTAAAGCATCTATTCTCCATCTGAAGCGATTCTGAAGATACTCTGAAGCTTCAAAACTTATTTACATCACTTCTAAAGTTTCCATTCAACATCTGAACATGCTCTAAAAATACTTTGAACCTTCTTCTTCCACTTCTAAAGATTTCTTCTAAACTTCTTATTCTTCTGAATGTTTGAACTAACTCTAAAATGTATCTTGCTTTTGAACTAAGTTTAGATTGATTCTTCTAAAATTTAAAGCCTAATGGTCTACCTCTGAACTTCCTCTAAAGTTGTTCAGACTTGACTTTCAGACTTTTTGAGATTCAACATATTCTTAACTTGTCTTCTCTTGACTTCAGGAGTGTTCTAGTTCATCTAAAATCCTCTGAAGCTTGAATTTATCAACTGAAGTAATTTTGAGGGAATTCCTTGCATTTGAACTAAGTTCTATTTGCTCTTTTTGACCTCTAAAGCATGGACTTGACCTTCTAAAGTAGTTCTGAAGCTTCTAGACATGATTTTCAGATCTTCTAAATGTTGCTACATCTTCTAAATTTATCTTTATTGATTTCAAAAGTACTCTAATGCATTTGAAATCCTTTCCTTAAGTTCAGAATGATATTTTTTTAGCATTTACTTGTCTTACTTCCTCTGAAAACTTAATTGTGGTGGATTACAACTTAATATGATCTTGTGTATGCTGTCCATCACTCTGAAGTTACTTTTGTAGCTTATTGGACATTTTTTATTCATTTATCATTGCAATACTAGGGAAAGTGACTTGTCAGTACCTCAACATTTTAGTCATGTGTTTGCTCATCATCAAAACTTAGCTAGTTAATCACGTTCATCATAAAAATCAAGCTAAATAGAATGGTTAGACTCAACATTCTTTCTCTTTTTGATGATGATAAAACTAAGTGATATGCCTTTTAGAAATTAAAAAAAATGGGAACTAAAAATAATTTTCTTTTGAAATTGGATAGCTCCTCCTAAGCGTGTGTGATTAGCTCACCATAAATAAGTGCATCTTCTTACTACTGAGTGAAATTTTGTTATGCACTTGTCCTATTTCTTGGTTCATGTGATTTTTTCATTTCTCTATTATATCACTTGTTTTAATTCTTTCTCCCCCTTTTTGTCATAATAGAAAAGGTCTAGCCTATGAGAGTGGGGAATAGAGATGTGAAAAAAAATGCTCCCCGTAAGATCCATAATATACTACATTTTCCATTTTTAAATCAAGGACCATTAACTCATCTATTTCTCCTCCTTTTTCTATAATACATTTTATTATTTCTAAAGAGAATTTATTAATTTTTTTAAGAAATCAAGCCATAATGATGATTATAGAAGGTCTAACTAGGATTGGAATGCCTATTCGAGACCTTAAACTATGAAGTTTCTCAAATAGGCTTGACATACGCCTTGGGACTGTAATGATATTAAGGTTAATTTCATTCACGGTTAGGCTTATGCATTAAGTCATAGATTACAAATCATTTTTCACACATATTAAACCATTCTTATTGGTGTTTCTAAATTAATTTTAATCTATTTAACACAATGTTCAACATCTAAAACATAGAAAATATAACTGTAATCACTTTAAGATAGGGTGTTGACATGAATCTAGATATAAATAAGACATTAAGATCACGAAATTATGATCATTATGTGATAAACATATGATAAGCATTTCATGCAAGTGGACCTATCACACCTTGTTCCCTTCTAATTCTACAAAATCTATCCTCTAGGAGTGACTTAGTGAAGATATTTGCTAACTAATCTTTAGTTGGTACATATTCCAAGCAGATATTGTGATTTTGCACATGATCTCTAATAAAATGGTATTTGATTTCTGTATGCTTAAATCTTGAATGCATAACTGAATTCTTTGTCAGATTTATTGTACTTGTATTATCACATTTGATAGGTGTATCAACATATTTTAAATCAAAGTCACTCAGTTATTGTTTCATCTAGAGAATCTGTCCATAACAACTACCTACTGTTACATACTTATCTTTAATAGTTGATAATGCAACAAATCTCTGTTTCCTAGAAAACCATGAAATGATCATGCTTCTAAGAAACTAATATGTCACTAAGGTAATCTTTCTATCTACTATATAACCAGCAAAATCTGCATCTGAGTAACCTACTAACTCAAAGTTGAACCTTCTTGATACCATAAACCAAGGTTTGGTGTATCTAAAATGTATCTAAAGATTCTTTAACAGTAATAAGATGTGATTCTCTAGGATTCGACTGAAATCTAGCACACATAAAGATGCTAAATATAATATCTAGTTTTTTGAAAGTTAAATATAAAAGAGATCCTATCAAGCTTTTACACAATTTCTTCAAGCTTCTATACAATTTTTGAAAGACAGATTTACCTTTTTCATCTCTGTCCATCTTGATGGACATACTGATTGGTGCCCCAAAAGGCTTTCCATCTTCTAACTTGAATTTCTTCAAGACCTCTTTAGTGTATTTGGCTTGGTGGATGAAAATCCCTTCTTTCGTTTGCTTGACTTGCAACAAAAAGAAAGTTTACTTCTCCCATCAAACTTATTTTAAATTCTCCCTGCATGACTTTAGAAAACTCTTGACATAATTTATCATTAAATAGTTCCAAAAACAATCTCGTTGACATAAATATGAACAATCAAAATATCACCCATGTCATGCTTAATGAAGAGTGTGGTATCTACTAGTCACGCCCCACCTTCCGAGGTACGACTTACCTTTTTGCATTCTTTTTCACCTAAATTTGCCCACTTTTTGGGTGGGGTGCTCTACCCAAAATTTGGTAGAGTCTCTTCTGAATTTCATACATTCAAACTTGTATATTCATACTATACATTGACTTTAAATAATTCAATGAAATAATTTTAAAACACATATACCCACATTCCCACAACCTAAGATTTGAGTTAAATCATGATGGTAATAAACCTATTAATTTAACATGCAATTCATCCACAATAATAATCTGACATGCCGCTACAATTCCATACACATTATTTACATACTTCATTTATCATTATACAATAATTAAAATTATTAATTAAAATTATCCACATACAACGGGATTCCAATCTCAATTCTATTAGGTCAACATCATTATTATCTTCCTTGGCTCCATTGCTTGACCTGTTAGCTAAAAATATAAAATAAGAAGGTATGAATCCAGGCAACTTAGTAAGCAGGCATGTAATAATAAAATATAATCAAAATTCAAATACATTATGTTCATTTCCAAAATAGATTCAATTCATGCTTAATATTGCTATATCTTAAACATTCCATCTTCATCATCACAATTATTGAATTTCATAATTTACACATGCTATTCAATGGGATGTTCTTCATCCCTTTCAATAATTATTCATATATAAGAATAATGATCATACAATGAACATCGATAATCTAAACTAAGGGATACCCACTATCCCAACAAACCAAACACATCAATCTTAAACACATAAGGGATGTTCACAATCCCCAACCAAAACAATCATGCCCAGATACAATCAAATGGGATTTTCATCCCCAATCATACAATATAGCTAATCAAAGGAGGGATGCCTACTTACCTACTAACGAATCATCATACACTCTTCCAGCTCTATTCCTTTTCATCATTCTTAGATCATCTATACAGGGCAACAGTCCCATTCAATTACAAACATAGTTAGGACTAGTTCTTCCAAACTAATGAATTAACTATCATGATTAATTTATGGCTAAATCCATATACTTCAATAGAGAATCTTAAATAATTTTCATATTTAACTATATGAAATCCAAATCCTCATACAACATAATTAACATGCCTTAACCTCAATGATTAAAACAAACCAGTTAGTTAAGTCTTCAACTCACCCAATTTGTCACTTAAACACTTTATAGTCAAAATCCTTTTTAACTCAATTTGGGTCTTTGAAAAAAATTAGAATTTTCATTTCCAAACAACCCAAACAAATCCCAAAATATTTTAATTCATGTCTTAAACCTTTCTCCCGTGATAATTTCACAAAATTCATGAAATTCCCTAATTTTTATTCATAGAAACCTTGGCTTGGCTAAAATCATGATTTCTTAGGCCAAATCATTCCCAATACCTCATTAAGCACGTATAAATCAGGTTCCCTATAATTTCAACATCAATTTCATCATTTTCCCAAAATTCTAGTAATTTACAAACCTAGTTCAACCAAAATCCAAATTCGGATGAGGAAAAAAAACTTACGTTGTGAATTAAGCATGGCTGACACCCATAGATGAAGATTCAGGCTCCATGCTCCTATTGGCATCTTCCATTTGAAGAAAATTAGCTCTTCTTCCACTGCTCATTGTGAAAAGATCACAAACCCAAGCTAGAAAGGGTGCTTGAGTGATTACTCATCTGAATCATCATGTTCCCTAGCTAATTAAGCAAAGGATTAAATGGGGTCTAGGGACAAAGAAAACCTGTGTCGCGACATAGAAAACCTGTGTCACAACACGGACTTTGTTGACTGCCCCGTGTTGCGACACTGCCTTCTGTGTTGAGACATTACTTTTCTGTGTCACGACATTGAGTTCCTATGTCACTACACTAGCCTGCTGCCCCTCATTTCAACCTTGTTTTCCACTTTTTCTCTAATCCTTCATTCTTAAACTTTCAATGATTACATTTCCCATTAATTTCATGCATAACCATCCTAAAATGCTCATTTAAGAAATAATTTCTCACCCCCAAACTCAAGCAATAATCCATTCATTACAAGAAACTGTTCAAATTCAGAATTTGAACTTATACAATTCATCAATGATCCCATTTCAATAAAACACTTCCAACATCATAAAAATCACTTCCCACACATCACATACATGAAATAAAATATATTCATGCTATTTTCCACCTTGTTTGAGGTCAATTGCCAAAAATCACTCATTTAGTTCTTTTTAACTGAATTTTCTCTGAATTTTCTGCTATAATTGACTCCACATTCCAATTTCATTACAAATTACACCCAAGTCTTAAAGGAAGATTCCCCATACATCATAATACCTTTCATAATCATATTAGGTCATTCATATGGATCATAATCATGCCTTTGTTTAATTTCATTGTTTTAGTTCTTTTTCTTTTTACTATCCTCCTATAGTTCACAACAATACATTCTATGAAATCTAAGAACCAAAATCACCTCATACTCTCATGATCAAATTTCAATTGCCATAACTATCATATAAGGTTAATCATCCATTAAATTTTTCATGATTTGATAAAATTCACTTATTGAGTTCTTTTTGCGGAATATTCAACTCAATGGTTCAAAATTAAAAGATCATCTCTAAAGTTCAATTCAAGACCTGATATATATCACATTTCACATAATAAACATGCTTCATTGCTTATTCAAGTCATATGCATGACTTTATTCAAAATACCACTTAAGTTCTTTTTCACTTAAAACTACTAATGAAGTCATTCTCTTTGTTCAATTCAGTTTTTCATAACAAATTCCCTTATAAAGCACTGTGTATCACCTCAATTCCTTACTTTACTGAATGCAAAAATTTCCCCCCAAATTTCAACACCATAGGTGTTACAGTACCTTACCCCTAATAAATCTTTTTTCAATTAAGAATTTACTTAGCCTCTCATACCATGCTCTTGGAGCTTGCTGAAGACCATAGAGGGCTTTCTTGAGTTTGAATATGTGGTTTGAATCGGGTCTTCAAACCTAGGGGGTTGTTCCACATAAACCTCTTCATTATGAACCCATTCAAAAATGCTCTTTTAACTTCTATTTAATACAACTTGAAATTCATAAAAGATATAAAAGCAAGTAACATTCGAATGATTTCTATTCTAGCAACAAGGGCATATGACTCCTCAAAATCAATCCCTTCTACTTGACAGTATATGTTTGCTACTAATATTGCCTTATTTTGCCTTATTTCTTACAACAATTCAAGATTCATCTAATTTATTCCTAAAGACCCATTTAGTTCCTATAACAGATTGATGGTTGGGTCTTGGAACAAGTGTCCACACATCATTCCTTTTAAATTGGTCCAACTCTTCCTGCATTGCTATGATCCAATTCTTATCTTCTAAGGCCTGTTGTATGCATGTTGGCTATAATTAAGAAATGAAGGCAAAATTACCTCATATTTGACAATAAGAAGATTTAGTTCTAACTCTGTCATATATATCACCAATTATTTTGTTTTTAGGATGAATATGCATGAACCTCTAATCTCTAGGAAGGGAAGTGTTACCTTCATTATTCACCTCACAAGTGGACCGTTCTGCCTCATCCAACTTTATTTTTGATTCTGGAGCTTCTTTTTCTTTATTCTGCAGTTTCATCTTCTCCACGGACATTGTAAGTTGATTTGTCTCATCATCAAAATTAATTTTTTTGAATGGTTAGTACTTTAATCAAATTTCACGTGGATAGACTCCTCAATAGTCCTATTATAACACTCCCTACCCCCACCCTATGCATTCTAACCATCCTATACTAGGGCCGATGCAGGACGCTACCATCCCCCTTCTTCTTAAGGAAAATCTTTACATACCCATAATTTCCCAATCTTTAAGGGAAATATTCTACCATAAAATTGGCAGAGTCTACCTTGTTTTATTTGAATTTAAATCTGACATACATTCATCATATATTTTTCTAATATCATTATCAATAATTTTAAATATGAAAAATAATTATCAAATAATAACATAAACTATAAAATCATTAAACCTACCAACTTACCCACAACTTAAAACCTGCTTCGGCCCATGATGGCAATAAGATACTCTAGTCAATATCAAATACATTTATTGATAGACATGCTATTACATTATATTATACATCATCTATAATTTAATACAATTATAAACTTATACTATTATACAAATTCACAATGGGATTCCAATCTCAACATTTTACCATATCATTAAATGTCTTCTATGAATGCTCAATCCAAATCCATAGTTAGGAGTCTTCACTTGACCTGTCAGCTAAAAACATATAATAAACAAGCATGAGTTTGAGAAAACCTAGTAAGTAGGCATAATAGAAAACAATAACAAAATAACACCATGTTCACAATTATATAATCTACCATATCATGAGCCATGTAGACAATTTATATTAGAATAGTGCCATTTTGGCACAACATATGTGAATCATACCTATGCCAATCTAGGCACATCATATCTATGCCATTAAGGCATCTTATATCCACTTATACCATTACTTCAGACCCCTCATATCTGTACCATCGTATTTGTGCCATTCGGGCACCACATATCCGTTAATGTCTTACAGGCAACATATCCTATCATCTTTTTACAAATATACTATCATGGAATGTTTACCATTCCATTAATACATGCATCCTCATGTAATTGGCATCTTCTCTATTCCCAATAGCTTACGTAATAATAACAAGATGTTTGAGACATAACTAGTCTCAACAATTTCCTTATTGTATACATCTATTACAACCACTATTCATGGGATTTCCAAAGTCCACATCCATATATATATATATATGCTTGTAAATAAATGAATACAAACAATGGGATAATCACTATCTCCTTCCAATAATATATTCAAAAAATAGCCTACTTACCATAAGTAAATCACTATACACTCCTCAAGCTCCATGCCTTTTCATCCTTCTTAGATGACCCTAAATAGAGCAACAATGCCATATATTTACAAGACAATTTTACTAAGGTATATCAAGCCCAACACTTATTCCTTTTACACATTTCTAATTCAATGAGGTTATCAAACCTTCATTCATTATTAAACCTATCTACCTTTCAAGTGCATAGCTATCTTTAGAGTGCAACACTACACTTTAACATTACTAATCATTCCTTTAGGCATATAATTCAAAAGATAGATGATTTAATGGTCACAAGTATTCATTAAGTGTAATTTGTTCCATAACATGGATTTAGGGATTTTCATTCTTGAATACACATCATAATTCATAACATATTCAACATCAAGTTTACCTTAATAACATGCTCATCATTCTTATAACTCGATTAAATCAAGCATAATTGCATTTTTATGAAAACCCTCATGTTTACTATTCATATTTAACTGTTCACATCAAGAACTTATACATAATCATATTTAATCAACTCTAAATCATACCACAATCATTGTAATTAAGTTATTAAGCAAATTTCCTTATCAATTACATCATTTCAACCCAATTTTACCCCTAAGGTTACTATTCATAGTTGGGGTTAATCATAATCATGATTTTCCAAGTCTAAATCACGCAAAAATCATCACAAGACATGTTTTACTCATTTCCCCTATGAATTTAACAATAAACACCCATCATCTTCCCCAAAATCACTATTCATGAAACACTAATCATGGCAAATCATGAATTCTTATGCCCAAATCATGCTAAACATGTTACAAATCATATATTGATTAAATTCCCCATCAAATTTAACATAAAACCCATGTAAATCCCACCATTTCACTATTTATAAAATGGGTTCCAAACTCTAGCAAATGACATATACAAAATCAAATGGGAAGAAAGTGATTTACCTTAATTTTCTAAGTATGGCTTCCATCTTCCATCATCTTCCGCTTCAAATCTTCAAAATCCATCATGAATCATATCCAATAGGGTTCACATCCACATAACCATCCTCAATTAGTAAGAAAATGAGATTTTAATCCCTAAACTCATGATCTCTCATGCATATCTATAAAGATTCTAGCCTAATTCACCAAAAATTGAGTTTAAGGAGATGGGTTTTCATGGCTAGGGCCTGGGAAACAGAGGAGGGAAGAAGAAATAAAAAAAATGAAAAAATAAATAACAAAAAGCCATTTAAAAAACCCAACCACGTCAGTGGTGCCATGGTGCCAAAATCCACTGGCTACACACTCCCCTCTATTACAGAATGGTGCCGTGACGCTCAATTCATTACCCCCATTCTTTTGTTGTTTTCCTCCATTTTTCCTCCATTTCACTACATTCCTTTGTCATATACTTTCAATCATCATATGTTCACATAATATTAACATTTAATAAATAAAGAATATGCCCTAAATAATTGCAAATCAATTATTTACATTATTTTATTTCAAAAAAATTTCTTTTTATCTTAATTCATCGCTAAACTTATGATTTAAAATTTTCTTTGGTTTAATTCCTTTTCATTTTTAGTTACATTAGCAACAACTTCAATATAGTCAAATATTCAAGTAGCAAATCAAAATTAACACCCTAGGTGTTACACCTATTCCTCAAGTGTTAGACACTAAATGCCTTACTAATAATGGAATATCTAAAAAAAATATCTACTTCAGATCTACTATGAAAATTTCTAAGGTTTTCCTTACCATTGTTATGAACGAAACATTTACAACCAAAAGTATGGAAATATAAAATGTTTGGCTTCATACCATAATACAATTCAAATAGAGTTTTGTTATGTATTGGGCTTGCATAGATTCTATTTATAATATAGTAAGTAGCGTTCATTGCTTCTACCCAAAAATATTGAGGCAGATTATATTCATTCAACCTTGTCCTTGCCATCTCTTGGAAGGATCTATTTTTTCTCTTAGCTACTACATTTTGTCGGGATGTTCTTGGTGTAGAGAATGTTTGAAGAATGTTATTACTTTCATAGAAAGTAGTGAACCTATGATTCTCAAATTCTCTACCATGATCACTCCTTATGACAATAATGTGAGAGCTTTGTTCATTTTGTACACGTTTGGTAAAGACTTCAAAGAATGAAAAAGCCTCATCTTTTGATGTGAGAAACATTATCCAGTTATATCTAGAGAAGTCATTTACAATGAAGTATGCATAATATTTCCTTCCAAGACTCCTAGTTCTTGTTGGTCCAACAAGATTCATGTATAGCAAATGAAGTGGTTTGGTTGTGTATACCTCTTTGTACGATTTGAATGATTCTTTTACTTGCTTTTCTTTCAAACAAGCATCACAAAATTCTTTAGTCAAATTTTAGTTTTGGTAAGCCAACAACAAGTTCCTTATTATACATCTTTTCAATCATATTCTTGTTGGCATGTCCCAGTTTTCTATGCCATAATAGGGATTCATCATTGTTTACAATAAAACACTTGGGTTGAATATCACAAAGATCTTTAACATATAAATTTCCATGCCTTCTACCAAGAAATATAATTGAGTTTGACTCATCTAAAACTAAATAGACTTGAGATTCAAATATAACCTTGCAACTATTGTCATAAAATTGACTCACACTTAGTATGTTATGTTTTAATCCTTTTACAAGTAAAACATTAGAAATAGTAGACTATGGTTAGCCTACCTTACCAATCCCAAACACTCTACCTTTTCCAAACATTCATGTGCCTTGAGCAACTAGTATCAATATACTAAATGCTACTTCTCATGGCTTTTAAGCACACCTACATAGACAAGTTTATGATTTAATTTTTAGTACCCATTTGGGAATGGGTCTAGGTGGGTTAGTGGTAGAAAACTTTGGTATCCATTGCTTTTTGGGTGCCACTAATTTAGCATTAGGAGGATGATTTGCATTTATAATAATGGCAACTGCCTTACATACCCAAATTAGGTTCTGTTTGGGTCCTTGTATTCTTCCAAAATTGTAATTCTGTTTCTTTTATTGTTGTCCACCTTTCTTCTTAGGTTTCAATTTCAATAAGGTGGATGTCAAGGTCATTCTAAGGGCATTGTTCTCTGTCTTGACTTGCTCAACTTCTTTATTAGTATGTTGGGTAATCTTGAGCTTGGAGTTTTCTCCACTTTGGATAATTCATTAGTTATTCTATCCAGCTCCTTTTCAGTCTCCTTATGCTTGGCTTTTAGAACCTTGAAGTCAAAGTATAGTTCTTGTAAGGCTTCTTCAAGGCTAGGAGATTCAGTTTTAGAGTTTACCTCATCTTCATTAATGGCCATGAAGCTGATACCCATGTAATACTCTTCTTGGTCTCTTCTCCTTGGTGAGAGTATGCTGAGTTGCACTTCATGTTCTTCCTCAGCTTCATTGAAACTTTCTTACATCATGTTCTCTATCATTTCCCATATAACTAGTGATGATCCCATGTAGATGGTAGCTCAAGAGGGAGAGGGGGTGGTGGGGTGAATTGATTTTAAAAATTTTGGGCAAATAAAATGATAGTGCTGAAAAGGATGGAAAATAAAAAGTAATACATAAACACAGGTGTTTTTATAGTGGTTCAGCCCTACTTGGTGTCTACTCCACTTCTCTGAATCAGTCTCTCTACACTTGATCAGTTCACTCTTATCAAAGTAAACTCATTATTTTTTCTAAGCTCACCAACAAACTCTTATAACTGGTTTCTCAAGAGCTAACTAGCAACTCAACAATCTCCCAACAAGTTTATTCTACTTGTTGTAACAAATAAACATACACTGTAAGCCCCTTGCTTGTAGAGATACCAAAAGAAATAAAAGTTGTACAAAGTAAATGCCTCTTACTTAGGTAAATTATACAAATTAAATACAATATAATAAATGATAAGACAACAAAACACAAATGTTTCAAACTCCAGAAAGTTATTGAAGTAATGGTATTGACTGCTTGATTCAGAGTGGTGCGTAGGTGGAGTTGAAATCTCTTTGAAGAATTCTCTAACCTCTTGAATGTTCTTTGTTTACTCCTTTTATACTGAGATTCAAAATCTACTTGTTAGAGAAGACGATGCTCATTCAATGAATGGGAATGATCAAATTTTTGATTGTTGAGAATGTTCCTGCAACTTCAGACCATCTAAATTGATGGAGCACTACGAATGGGCTTCTTCAAAAATTCATGCTATTTGGACTTGTTGCTGCTTCAGACCCTCTGAAGCATACCTTTAACACCTCTGAAGGGATAAAAATATGCTTCTTGCGAATGACTCAAACTGGCACCTTTAGAGTAGTGTTTTAGCTCCTTCGATGCTCGCTTCTATGTGCTTTAGCACCTCTGAAGTGAGGCTTTGGCGCCTCTAAAGCAATGCAATTCCCTTAATGCTATGTGTCTACATGCTTCAGCTGATCTAAAATGTGCTGCACTCATGCTTCAGCACATCTAGAGTGTCATTAACATTTCAACATAATGGCCTCGTTCTTTTGCACCTCTGAACCTACTTTTTGAACATCTGAAGTAGTGTAATTCTTCTCTAAACTTATATTTTCATGTCAGAGTGTTCCTTCTTGCATTTTGACATACCAACAATTGTTCCTTCACCTCTAAAACACTTCTGATGCACCTTTGAGATCATCTAAAGTGGTTAAATGAACTCATGTTGACTTTGTCGATGCTGAAAGATGGAGCTCACCTCTAAAGTTTTTTTGACTTGACCTTCGAACTCTTTGATGGCTCAATATGATTTGGACATCTACTCAGAAGTTCATGTTTTCTATATGAACGTTGGCATCTGACTTTATTTACTTCAAAAATGTACTTTAGCGCATCTGAGGCACCTCTGAAGTTACTCCGAAGCTCCCTTCTGATGTTAGACAGTTCCAATAGCTGTAGTTTGGCCTCAAAAGCTTGGATCTCACATCTATGACAACTATGAAGTTATTTTAGACTTAGTTTATGTGACTACAACCTTCATCTTTGAGATTATCAAAAATTCTTCATATTTTGAATTTGTTCCTCAAGATTTTAGACATGTCCTATTGCATCTAAAATCTTCTTCTTAGTTCCAAAACATCTTTCTTAAGCATTGACTAGTTTTTCTTCTTTTGTAAACTAAGCTATGCTGGAATGCATCTGATATTGTCTTGAACACAATATCGACACATCTGAAGTTACTTCCTTGAATCTATTATATATATATATATCACTACACACTTGGGAATCTATTATATATATATACATATTTACTCATCATCAAAACTTAGCAAGTTAATTACATTCATCATCAAAATCTGTTGGTCCCTAAATGAATGGTAGCTCAAGAAGGGGAGGAGGGGGGGGTTGATGTAACACCTGAGGGTGTTAATTTTGAGTAATTACATGTTTAATCACACTATAGTGTTATTGAGTGTTAAAAATGAA
>JAYJMB010023032.1:0-40282 GCA_036873735.1 Pouteria campechiana | reverse complement strand
AAAATACATAATATGCACATTTTTCTATTATTATGACATGCCATGTGATTACATTTAATATACAACATTCAAATTTTTAATTGCAATTATACGATGATCTTATCATTACACAAATACACATAAAGGGGTACCAACCCCAATCCAGCATACATAATAAGTCTTCAGTCTTTCTCAGAAATCCTTTGCTTGACCTGTCAACTAAAAATTTAAATAAGAAGGCATGAGTCCAGGCAACTCAATAAGTAGACAAACGTAATAAACAATAATTAATTCATAAATAACTCATGTCATATCAAACAAACGATATCCAACAATGAATAACACAAAGAAATCCATGTTATTTCCACTCAATTAATCAAACCCATATTAAACCAATCTTCAAATTAAACATACGATAAAGGGATCTTGTCCATCCCTCACATTAAATATCCATATCATATACTAAATTCCAATTATTTCAATCTAAGGGATACCCAGCATCCCTAACAATCCAAACAATATCAACTTAAACAAATAACGGATATCCACTATCCCCAAATCAAGACATACATGACTAGACTTTGAACAAATGGGATATACATTACCCCTAGCCATTCAATGGAAACAAATGCCTACTTACCTTGGGCTCTCAGTCCCCAACCATTCTTCCAACTTTATGCCTTTTTATCCTTCTCAAATCATCCTGTACAGGGCCAATGTCAATTATAATACATTAGTTATAGTCAATTTCAGGTTATAATCATCAAACATATGATAAACACCAGTTAACTTAGAGTTTCTTCACAATTATCATTAGAAATCTTCTTGTTTGCATATTTATCTAGTATCTTACATGATCAGCATCTAAACGACTTACAAATAACTCAATTATGCTATAAATCCACTCTATTCATGGCTTACACAATCCAAACCCAAAAACCTTCTTTAATTCCCAATTAGAGCTAATCAATTATTCGATTCCATCGGTCCGAATCAATAAACAAGCCTAAAAACATTATAATTTATATATTAAACCTTTCTCCCATGATAATTTCACAAAATTTCTAAAATTTCCTAATTTTTACTATTCATGGAAACCCTAGCTTGGCTAAAATCATGATTTCTTATGCCAAATCATTCCCAATACCTCATTAAGCATGTTTAAATCATGTTTCCCATAATTTCAACATCAATTTCATCATTTCCCCTAAAATTCTAGAAATTTACAAAACACTAATTCAGCGAAAATCTAAATTTGGATGGGGAAAGTTAACATACCTTGGTATTTGGATGTATCTTTCTTCCTTAGGCAAACATCCAAGCTCGATACTCTAAGTAGATCCATCATTCAGAGAAAGTCAGATTTTCTATCCATTTCTATAGTTCAAACTTGGCTTTAGGGATAAAAGCAAAGGATCTTCCACCTAAACGAAGAATTGTCTAAGTTCATATGGCACAAATTTGGGCTAAACAACATGGGTTCCAAAGCTAGGGCAAGAAGAAGAAGAAACGGGACAGAATAAATGAAAATAAGATGGGTTTCAAGCTTAGAAAGTTGGATTTTTTGGGTACTTTGACAAGTCACCAGGCCTGTGTCATGATATAGGAAACCTATGTTGACACATAGAGTTCACTGCCTATCTAATGTCATGACATAGACTTCCTGTGTCGCAACATAGGTGTCACGACACTGAATTCCTATGTCACAACATTAACTTGCTGACTATTCTAAGATATTTTCGTATTTCATCCATAGCTTTCTCATACCATGTCTAAATTAAGTAATTTTTATTACATTGAAAAGATAATTCAATGATCTATTATTTTTATGTTAAACACTTTCTAATTAGTCCATTATCTATGTCCACATTCAATCACAATGAATCCTTTTGCTAAATTCCACTTTTACACTTATGAAAAATCACCATAGTCCCCATTTTACATAAAACACTTCAACTATTCCAGTAATCGCTTTTCACACATCACATACATGAAATAAGACTTTTTTATGCTATTTTTCACTTTATTTGAAGTTGATTTCTAAAAATCACTCATTCAGTTGTTTTTAACCGAATTTCTCTAAATTTTGTGCTATAATGACTTCACATGCCATTTTCATTCTAAAATGCATCCAAATCTTAAACCAAGATTTCCTACACATCACATACCTAAAAGAAAATATGTTCATGCTATTTTCCATCCCATTTGAGTCAATTGCCAAAATTCACCTATTAAGTTCATTTTAACTGAATTTTCTGTCATAAGTAACTCCATATGCTATTTTTATTGCAAATTACATTCAATAATCAATCCAATGTTTCACACACATTACACTAATCACAATAACCATCTTAGGATATTCACATTGATCATAGATATGCTTTTTCCCAAATTCATCATTTTAGTTCTTTTGCAGAACAATGAACTCAATGATTTAAAATTGAATGATTGTCTCTAAAGTTCAATTTAAAATCTCATACATGTCACATTATCTCATACATGTCACATTATGCTCAATATGCATATTTCATTAGTTGCTAAAGTCATATACATGACTTAACTCAAAATCACTACTTGGGTCAATTTCACTCAAAATTACTAATGAAGTCATTCTCTTTGTTAAATTCAGTTTCCCACAACAAATTTCTTTATAAAACACTATGTTTACTTTAATTTCTCACTTTATTGAAATACAAACAATTTCTCCCAAATTTCAACACCACAGGTGTTATAGCAGTGAAGATGAAAAGTTTAAGTTTTAAACTTGAATATTGGGAAGGCCAGTTCATGTGCAGAGAAAAATAGACTTGGAATTCCTTGTCAATGCAATTCAAACATTCGTTCTATGCTCAATTATGAAGGATGGACTAATAGAATATGATGCACTCATATACAGAGAGTTGGTGCTTGTATTCTATTTCAATTTGAATTTGTGTTCTTATTCATCTATGGTAAGGGGAGTAAAAATAGACTTTAGCACTCATATGTTGTCTGCCAAAGAACATTTAGGAGAGATTTTGGGAGTCCCTATAAAAGAAGAAAAAGAAGATGAGATCAAGAAAGAAAAATGTTCAATAATTTATCCACTAAAACATTATACACCTCAGCCCATACTTATATGAGGACAAGGGACATGAATATTGAAGTAATAATGCTCAAGAAAGTTTAAGAAAACATATTCATGCCAAAATTAAGTGGAACAGAATAGGTGGTTGCCAATGAGGCAAGAGTTCCATAGAAAATTTATACCTACCAGAAGGTTAGCCTACCACACCTTATGTTCAAAGCCTTTGAGAATGTGCCACAAAGGCTCGATCATGTTGCTTCATATGGTGTGTGGTTAACAAAAGTTTTTGAGCACTTTCATCTTCCTGTAATTGGAGAACCCTACCTGAAAATGTCTCCATAAAAGAAAGATTGGGTAGGAGCCACTATGTTAAAGAGAATGGGAAGTTCAACTTTTGATTATTTGGCAAAAATGATGGAGAAAAATCCATGGGAAATGAAGGAAGATGAAAATGAGGAGGAAGAAGAAAATGAAGAAGAAAGAGAGGATGAGGAGGCGATGAAGGAAGTAGAAGAAAGGAATGACACATTCAGTCCCACTATTGAGAGAGATGTATCACCTCTTAGAGCCTCATCTACACCATTTATCCCCAAATCATCAGCCTACACACTTTTGTCAATGGAAGTAAAGGAACTGAGACTAGAAATGAAAAGAGAAGTAGAACAAATCAAGGGAGTGTAGGAAAGAATTGAGAATAAGTTAGATGTACTCATCTCACACTTTGGGATAGCTTAGTCTACTTCTACACATAAGCATACATGATAACAAAAATTATATTAAAGAGAAGAGTTCTGTATGCTTAAATCTATAATAATCATATAAATAATTATGAATTAATAAATGGTAATTAACATAAATACATAACTATGAATGATTAATTATACAAGCGTATATTCCATGCTTTATGGTGCGCATACAATAAACATGGATTAACCTTTACTGCATAAATTTGCTAAATAAATGTTATGCACTATAATTACTTAAGCTTTCATATTATGCATTTAATAGAGATGTATATTATCCTTACTTTACAAAATGATACAATCACATGAGGATAAAATACATTTTGATATTATATATATGAAAGCTAACAACATAGTAAGTGCAGATAAGTTCAAGTGCAGGATCATGATCATCTGTAAACAAACTGCTACAACTATCTACTACGTTACAAAGGAACTGAACTAATGAAAATTGTGGAAGAATAAGAAAGCAAAAAAAAAGCAACAAAGAAGGTTACTTTAGATGTTTCCATGAACAAAATCAATAAGAGACAAACATGGCTTCGAAGATGCACAATAATAAGTTTGCGTTGTTTGTCAAAATCAATGAGAAAATGTCAATAGAAAAATACAAAATAAGAATTTAAAGCTAAAGCCATGGTCAAAAAGTATAAAGTTGTTCAAGAAACTCAAGCTATCTACATCAACCAAAGAAAACTTATCTTAGATGAAGAAAAAAGAAGAAGCTTCATCAAATACTCAGACATAGGGAGAAAGAAGAAATTATCGCCTAGACAATCATGCATAAAGAGGAGAAAAATTTCTCTAATCAACAAAGTTAGAAGAATGGATTAGTCTAAGGATAGAAAGGCAATATGAAGAAAGAAGGGAGTACAACTTCAGCTGAGCCAAAGCAAACAAATCAAGATTGAAGAACCAAGAAAGTTGCAAGAACAAACCTCCTCTATTACTCAAAGTGTGCTAAATAGTTGAAGAAATTCACCTCATCTATGGATCAAAGGTCATCTGTTACGATAGACAAAGTATCAACCAAGGCAAAAGACGAAGTAGAAGCTACATAGTGGACATAGACAGACCTAAACAGATAAAGAACTGCTTGGAGCAAAATAAGCTTCAATAGATAAAGGCACAATCATCTACAACTTATAACAGACAAACCTATGCAACATGAGAGCACTCCGTCCAAGACAAAGAACACTTCATCTATCACTTACACTAGACGAATACTACAATTCATCTGTTTGAGCAAGTTAAAGTTAGCTTCATCTGGCACCTTCAATAGACAATGAGAAACCAAAGAAGAAAACCACACTTCATTTGTTCGTGCAAGACAGAGCGAACTTTGTCTATCACCTCCAACAGACAATGAAGAACAAAGGAAAGCCATCTTACTTCATTTGTTCTGAGAAGTTTGTCAATCAATCAGCCCAACTTCATCAACACCACCCAGAGATGGTCTGTTATCTACAATAGACAAAACTCATACACAAAGGATTGATTATTAGACAAATTTCCTAGAGGAATTGAAGCAAAAAAAGAAGAGTTTGTCTATCAGTCAGTTCAATTTCATCTATGCCATTCAAAGTTCATCTGCTACTTGCAACAAACAAATCACTCTTATGAAAGATCAACTAACAGACAAATCCTAGAAGAATTTGTTTGCAACTTATGGCAAACAAATGCAAATAGAGAAAGAGGCCGTGACTTATCAGAGGAGAATCAATTTATATGAATAGCATACAAATCATCGTGCAGACTTATTTCAGTCATCATTTCTGACAACAAATGGCACTACAAAGTTTTCAAACTATGTCAAGTCAAACAAAGAACAACTTTTAACACAGCTCATCTTCCTCTCTAAACGGCGATGTAGTAGCTCAAGAGAAATCAGAAAGACTTGGATTTCAATGGTAGAAAATTCAAATGGTCTTATTCATTCAATACTACTCTCATTTTTACATTCAATAGATCCCATCTCCTCCAACGGTCGAGATTTTAAAGTAGCTATTTAAGGAAAAGAAACAAGACAATTTAGAGGTAGTGAAGGAAGCCATTCTAACGAGCTTAAGTATATGTAAATTCTTCCACCCATGGCCATAAGCTTAATCATCTTACATCTTTTATGAGCTATAATATGCTTATCTTTATGGCCATTTTATTTACATTCAGGGAAGATCTTTATGTATTAATAGAGCTAAAAAAGATCATATCTTCCCCTATGCTTAAATGTCCAATAGTTTTCTGGTTAATCTGAAAACCAGAGAGTTTGTGGTAAACTTGATAAAGCACATTGTAATGAGTTGTTGGTGATCCCTGAAAAACTATCAAGTTTGCTCATGGGCTTTGAAACCAGTGAGTTGGTAGTAAGATTGGAAAAACTACCAAGTTTGCCTATGATCATTGAAACAGGTGAGTTTCCTAGTGAGCTCATGAAAACTAGAAAAGTGTCGAGGACACTATGTATTTCTATTGTACAGGGTATAGTGGAACCCAAGGCACAAGAGTGTGTGCTCTTGGAAGGGTGGATGCAAGGATGGGGTCATGAACCACTATAAAAATTATCTTATCTGTGTGCGTGTGTTTGCTCATCTATTTTATTCTTCATGCATTTTATTATTTCTATTATTCATTTTACACCACACCACACATAAGCACAAAAAGAGGGAAATGATTCAACAGGGGTTAAGTAATGAATTTTTATTTACCCAATTCACCCCTACCCTCTTGGGTTAAGCCATCCTATGAGATTCTAACATATACCACCCACTATTCCAATCCCCACTAATCAGGCTCCAAAGTAATTTTTCTCAATTAATGAATTCATTACTACCCAGGTTGATACTCAGGAAGATCCTATAGTTCCTTCAACCACTATAGATCCTCATGCTATCTCATAGAGATCTCAATTTTTCATTTTGTAAAAGCATTGCTTTATATATCTTTGTCTAAAGAATGTAGTGAGGAATGTATGCCTTTGTGAGAATTCTTAAACTGGGTTGATTGACTTATAGTCTCTCTTGACATACAACTAGATGATTTTTATTTTTAGTTCATCTTTATGATAGCTACCATATATGAATCTTCACCATTTGTAATGAATGGTTTAAGCTTAATTGAGATGACAATTATATTGCTTTTAAGGCACTATGATAATTTTGATGATAATTATGCTTTTTATGCATTTTTGAGAATGATATGTGAATTCATTTAGTTGTTTACATATGTCTAAATTAAAATTGCATAATGTTTGAATGTTGCCTCTTAACTTACATGCATTCTACTTATTAATGAAAATGATTTCCACTTTATCTTTATGGTAACCATTTCCAAAAAGGCAAATTTGAATAGCATGTTATGATAATATCTTGAATGGTAATGAAACTTAGTCAATCTTATCACTACCTTGATGAATGTGTTAAAGCTCAAATAGTATCATTTTTGTATTACCAAAGGATAAATCAATAGCTTTCTCATATTCCTATAGTTTGCCTTAGGTTTTCAATAATAATATGATTATGTTTATGGGATCAAACACATAATTATGTATTCCTTTGCAATCCCATTAGTTTCCTTATGTTTATATCCTTTCAAGGAACCCAATGAGGCAAGGGGAGCTTTATCTTTTGGCTGAATCTTTTGGCTACTACATTCTCCCATTTGCTGAATATTTTTTATGCTGACAAAAAGGGGGAGAAGGAATTGAGGAAAACTTGCACTAAAATAGAAAAAACGAATTGAGGAAATGATATACAAGTCTTTAAGTTTCTGCTTGTAAAAATCCATAAGCTTATAATTCCAATTGGATAAGGGGAGTCTAAGTTTCTATTTGTCAAACTCCATAGGTTTATAAATTCCAATCAAATAGGGGGAGTTTGCAAAATGTCTCATTAACATGTTCTTAATCATCACAAGTCTTCAAGTTTCATCATCATCAAAAAGGGGGAGATTGTTGGGCTTATTGTGCATGATTTTTGCTAATGATGCTTTTAATATAAGAAACTTGAAATATGCTTTAATTGTGTACTCTTTGGTAATGTTACCATTTATACAAGCATATTACACAAATTGTTTTAGGAAATAAAGAATTCGTCATGATCCATAATGCCTTAACCTTGCTTATTATATGTTGGATAATAGATATATCATGCGCTTCATGCAGTTATCATTTAAAGCTTTCATTGAAAAATACAATATGTGATTTATCCATGTTCTACAACTGGTGAAAATCATGTGTGGATAATCTTATTTTGATAAGTGTGTTTCATAGAAGATATGCTTTATATGAAAAAAAAATTATGTTTAAATGATTTATCCATACTCTAACTTATGTATATTATATGTGGATAAATGAATTTTGATGAATAATGTCTAAGTTTTATAAGCGGCAAAATGTAGAAACATTAAGTGAAGGACTAGTGCAGAAATGTTGAGTGTAGGACCACAGCCACTTGCCGCAGCTACCTGCAGATACCGCCTACCATCCATAGACAAAGTACTTTGTCTAAAGAAGTCACCTACCATTTTACCTACCGCCTGCCTATATCACTTGTATTGCAGTCACTTGGCACAGCCACCTGCAGTACTGCCTACAAGTGGACAGCAGGATGGATGTAGGAGTTTTTGCAGATATCTAACCACAGTTGCATGGAATAGTCACTTGCCATATCGCCTAGCAGATAGTCACTTGGCGCAGTCACCTACCTACTGCCTGCCAACTTCTAATGTTCAAAAATTCAAACTTTGCAAGCCTCGAAATTACTTCCCACTCCTTCCAATGGTCACATTTTTGAAGTTCTATTTAAGGGAAAGTTAAGGAACGATTCAAGGTTGAAGAAGCAAGGAGATTGAGCTTGAAAACCTTTCACAAATCTTTGCATCCCTAGGTCAAGAGCTTTAAACTTCAAATATCATTCAAGAGCCTCATTCTTCTATATCCATTCAAGGTCTACTTCTTCCATATATCCAAGGGACATCTTGTGTGCTACAAAGAGTTACTCGAAGATCAAATCTTTAGAGAGATTATCAAGGAGCTTGAGGGTTCTAAGTATCAAAGGCGAATCAATGAATAGGAAACCCATTCAAGTCCTCCAGTGTTTTTACTCCAAGTGTTGCCAAGATCAAAGAGCTTCAATACTACATCAAGGGAGTTCGAAATCACTATAATGTGCTTATTGTGTTATCATTTATATTTGTGTTTTAACTATGTATACTCATTTGCCTAGACAAAGGCATATCATTGTACACAAAATATCTGTAAAGGTAGAGTTTCCACTTAGCTCATGAAACTAGAGTTATGGCCCCTGGAGCTAGAATCCAGAAGAGTGCTGGGAGCACTAGTTATGCCCCCTAGAACTAGAATTTAGAAGAGTGCTGGAAGCAATATGTTTATGACCCCTTAAGCTAGAATCTAGAAGAGTCTTAGGAGCACTACTTGTATTTCTACTATTGGATATAGTGGAACCCAAGACACAAGGTGTGTGTATGTGTATGTGTTCTTGGAAGAGTAGATGTAGGGAAAGGTTGCCCGAACCACTATAAAAACCTTGTTATTTATATGTTTGATTACTTTACTGTTTGTACACTTTATTGCTTTATTATTCATCTCATATTTCATAGCACACAAGCATGAAAAGAGGGAAATTGATTTCATAGGGGTTAAGTAATAATTTTTATAGCCCCAATTCACCCCTCCCCTCTTGGGTTAAGCCACCTTATGGTAACTAACAATTGACACCCCACGGGTGTCATATCATATCATGGCCATGCCGCTCAGCATAATGACACCCCATGGGTGTCATATCATATCATGACCATGCCACCCAAGCATGGTGACACCCCACAGGTATTATATCATATCTTGATCATGCCGCCTAGGCATGGCAATACCCATGGGCATCATATCATATCATATATATATGTGTGTGTGTGCTTGTGGCACCAAGGCACTATCATATTCATATCAAGTTTATGCCGCCTAAATACTATCATGTTCATGTCACTTTGGTGCCACATAGGCACTATGATAGCCACATTATATCCCCAGACAATTACCATGCCCTGTTTTCTCTTTCTAAAGACTCCAAGAAATCCTCGCTAAATCCCCTTGATGGCTCTCCCCAATGGTCATTGCATCATGAGGCTGGCATCATCCTATACTGGTGCTATGGTGCCAGAACTTGTTAGCCGACCACTGCATGTGTTCATGAGGTGGCGCCATGGCTCCAAAATCCAGTGCCCATTTTTCTACCTTTTTGCTATTTCCTTTCTTTTGAGATTTTCTTGGGCCATTCACTTGTAATTTCTTCAACTACATTCATGTTTTTCCTTCATAACTATCAAGACAATAACCTCCATCTCAATTGATTCATTCATGACCATTATGATTCATGTAATGCAATGTTATGCAAGTAAAACAATTGAACACATATGATTGAATTCCTTTGCCCAATTTAAACACATGAGAATGCATAACCTCATCATTTCAAATCATGATGCAATATCATAACATATCATTCAAAACATGGTGCCCATATTCAAAACCATGGGATATACTCTATCCCTTGCAAACTCATGGGATACACTCTATCTCTTACAAAATCATAGAAACACATATAAATGAATTCAATTTCTAACTAAACACATGAAAACACATGAATTCATTATTTCCAAATTAGAACTCAATGAAATAAATATCATATAAAAGCAGTGCTTGTATACAACATCATAGGGTATTCACTATACCCATCAAGTTTCACATTTACATATATATAGTGTAAAGAAACCTACTTACTTTGATAGTGACAGTTATTCACTCTTAAATCTCAAGTTCAACAACTTGATCTCGAATGGAGGTCCAATGGATACTACACACATCACATGTGCCCCAAATAAAATCCACATGGGTCTAAACAAGAAATCTAACTTAGTTTCATACTAATTCACCCAATCTTTTCAAGATATATTCTTATCTTATTACACATCTATAATGTCCTACCAATGCCCAATTAATGGATAATTAGGGTTGTAGTAAAACCACTCGATGACACTTTGCTTTTCATTATGTCATTTCATCAAACACTAAAGGTGCCTCCCATAGTGTCATTTCATCAAACACTTAACGTCCATCATTTCAAATTCTCAATTTCAGCAAAATGTAGTAACAATAATTCATTTCCAACATCACAAAATCATAGTTCCACATGATTTACTTACAAATTTACCTTACTACTACTCCATCATGCCTTAAAACTCATATTTTCTCTTCCTAACCCACTTTATTCACAAACACACTACACAAGGGTTAAGAAGTAGGTATCCAATTCATGGATATCCATCTGCCATGATTTTTTCAAGGTTAAATTCCTCCACTAACACCATAATCAAACTTTCTACTCAATTCCCCAAGAAAATACAAGGATAACATCCAAATTTAAGCCCCAACCCCATGGATTTGCAGAACCTCACCCTCTTTCTAACAAAAATCATAAAGTAACTTAGGGAAAACACTTACACTATGATTCTTCATTGATTCCACTCCTAAATCTTCAATTTCTTCTTCTAACAATAACTAGAAGCTACTTGGGTGAATTTTCCATATTTTCCTTTCTTCTTCTAGCACTCAAAGAGGGAAATTTTCACTTAGGGTTGGCAATACACACTCACATAACAATTTTCCCCACAAAACCTTAATGAATCAAGGTGAAAAAAGGAGGCTGGAAGGCTAGGGCATGGGGAGAAGGAGAGGGGAATGAATTGGGCTGAAATTTGGAGGTAATGGAGCATATAAAGTTGCTTCTACCTCTGTGATCCGGTGGTGCATGCTAATTTTGACATGAATGCATGGTTTTGATGATAAATAAAACTTAATTAAAGATTATATACTAATGGTTGTTATCAAGTTTTAGCATGCAGAATCAAGTTGCAGGTCTTAAAGATAAATGAGCATATAAAACATATTTCATGGCGACAAGGGTTAAGCAAGTAGAGAAGCAAAAGATGAAGTTTTATAACAGACAAAGCATGAATGAAAGGGACTCGACTGCTTTCCATTCATCTATCAAAATGGAAAACTACATTTGATGGATGCAAGACAATATGTTTACAATAGAGTTCTTCTCTCATAAGAAAGCCGCACTTTTTACCAATGGTCGTCTGATGAAAACAGACAAAGGCAGAAGAAGTAAAGATCTTTTCACCAAAATAAAAGACTTCATCTACCATCAATAGACAAAGGCGAAAGAAGTGAAAATCTTTTTAGCAGAACAAAAGACTTCATCTATCATCAACAAACAAAGCAGAGAAGTAAGAATCGTATGGCAAAACAAAAACTTCATTTGTCACAAGTAAGCCAATGATCTTTGTTGTCGATAGATAAAGTGGAAGAAGCAAGGAGCGTCTGGCAAAATAAAGAATTTATAAGTGAACATCTGATTGTCAACAGACAAAGCAGAAAAATATTCCATCAGATGAAGGCGTGAAGAAAAACTATCTGTAATCCAATACTTTTTTTGTTACTTACAAACAGACAAACCCAACAGACAAAGCTCTGAAGCAACAAGATATTTATGCCTCTACGATACAACAGATGAAAGAACTTTGTCTTATGAATAGCTGGACAGATATTTTGTTTATCATAAGTAAAAGATGAGCGACAGTCGGAATGAGTCATTAGTCTTCGTCCAACATTAATAAAGATATTTTTATATTGGTGAAAGCAATAGCCAATGTAGTAATACCTCGACCAGAGCTTATTGAGAAACCTAAAATCATCTTCTCCAAGGTCAGTGCTATAGGCATTACGACATATGAGGACTAAGTAGAAGTCAGAAGATTCAAAATGTGTCAATAAGATTATCTTCTGTTATTAGAGCTCACCTACCACCAATGACTAGAATTCAAAGTAATAATAAATGAAGCATTGTTGGAGCAAGAAGGAAGAAACAAAGCAATTGAGAAAATCATTCAAACCTTCTTAAGAGCATTTAGTGATCAGAGCTTAACCTTTTACAATCCTTCAAGAGTCAAGAGCCTTGCATTCAAACCTTCCTCAACTTTCCTTGAAGGCTCTCAACTACCATTAGGAAGATCATTTACTTTTGCATTCAACTTTTAGAAAACTTTCCCTATGTTTAAACTTCTGATATTCATTTCTTATTCCTTGAGCTAGTATTTAGGACTAGACTCAAGAAGAGCTATGACTATATAAGTGTAGACAAGAGCTGTTTGTTTATGCTCCCTAGAGCTAAAATCTAGAAAAGTGTTGGGAGTACTGTATTTATGCCCCCTTGGAGCAGAAATCTAGAAGAATATCGGGGATACTTGTTTACGCCCCCAAGAGCTATAATCTAGAAGAGTGTTGGGGACATTATTGTATTTTTACTAGTAGGAATAGTTAAACCCAAGACACTAAAGAAGGTTATCTAGGAAGAATGGAGTAGTGCGTTTACTCAAATCACTATAAAAATTATTGTCTTATTTATTTTGTGTTCGAGTGATTGATTACTAGAGGGAAAAGTAATCCTAAAGGGGTTGAAAAATAATTCTTAAGTACCCAATGCACCCCTCCCCTCTTAGGTTTTAGCCTAACCTATAGGATCAACAAGTGGTATCAGAGCAGGCTACATAAACACTTGTAGTGATCCAATAACAAACCATCATCCTCATTACAAATATTTATTAAGGGGCAATTGTCTTCCTGGCCACCCTTATTTGATGGAATTAACTTCGCTTACTGAAAGTTAAGGATGAAGCAATTTATTATAGCCAATGATATGGAATCTTGGAGAGCTATTAATGTCGGAATCACTCTTCCCATTACTAAAGTAGATGCATGGACCAGAGAGGAAGTCACCTCACTCCAAAATAATGCAAAGGCTATGAATTCTTTATTTTATGGATTATCCTCATCTGAGTTTGATAGAATATCTTCTTGCACTACTGCAAAGGATATATGGGATAAATTAGTGTCTATTTATGAAGGTTGCTCACAAGTCAAGGGAACCAAAAGGAATATATTGATAGGAGAACTAAAAAATTTTAGGATGAAGGAAAGAGAAAGTATATCTGAAATGTATGCTCATTTTTCTAAGGTTACCAATGCCTTGAAAGGTTTGGAAAAAAAGTTATAAATTTTGAATAGATAATGAAGATACTAAGAGCGCTGCCAGATTCATGGAACCAAAAGATCATAGTAATAGAGGAAGCAAAGGATCTGAATACTCTTTTGGTGGACGATCTTATCAGCTCATTAATATCACATGAGCTAATCAAGAATAAAAGAGAGGAGCTAACAAAGCCAAAGAAGACTATTGCTCTAAAAGTGACCAAAGAAAGCAACAGTGATTCAACATCATAATCTGAAGATGATATGGCCATGTTGGTTAGAAATTTTAGAAGATTTGCAAGAAGCAGCAGAGGCAGCACCTCAAAGAGACAACCTAGACAACAAAAGAAAATAGCTAAATGAAAGAAGGATCTACATGCTATAGATGTGGAAGAATTGGACACATGTCTCTTGAGTGTCCTAATGAAGAAAAAGTAAATATAAATGAGAAGGACGATAGAAAAGAAAAGAAATACTTCAAGAAGTCCTCGAAAAACAAAGCCAGAGGAATGTACATGAATGATGAAGACTCATCTACAATAAGCTCAACAGAGAAAGATGATAATGAAGTTGCATGGCCCAGATGGAGAAAGACTCGACAGATAAAATCACCATCAAAGAACAATGCACAACAGACCTAGAAACTGAGGTAAACTCTTACTACTCTTGCAGCTTCGACTCTTCAAGTTCAAAGAGCACTTGTGTTAAATGCAAAAAATTTGATGAGTCACAACAATTATACAACTCTCTCTTCAATGAATTTGAATCACTTAGCCAAAAATTTGCTCAAAAGAAAAAACACTTTGATGCAACTATCAAAGTAAATTTCATTCTGGCAAAAAGGAATTTATCTCTACAAAAGGAAGTTGGAGATCTAAAGAAAGAGATAGAAATATTAAATAATATGCTAAGTAAATTCTCTAATCTAGGAGAGTGTGGCCAAATTTATGAGAATGACTGATCAAACTAGCAAAAAGGGACTTGTTTGTGAACAATCAGATGATGAAAATTTATAAAAAAAAATAAAATTTGGATGGTCCAAGAAAATGAATCTCATAGAAGAAAAAGAGAATTGTCCAAAATATTAAAAGGCTCTTTAATTATCCCTAGATAAAGAAACCAGTAGAATATATTGCATCTGTTAGAGTCCTAAATATTTGCTATTTTAGCATTAAATTGGGACATAAAGTGTATGATTGTTATGCTAAAAAGATGCAATCAAAAGGTGCTAAAATGAGATGGAAAAGCAAGGAATGAGCACACCTATATACCACACACATTCCCACTAATATCATTGGACATAATACTTGGGTACCAATAGGGTAAGAAAAAGATTTGCTTTGAATGTAGTTAAGTCTCAAAGCTACATCAGGAAATGCATGGTTCATGGATAGTGGTTGTTCGAGACATATGACTGAGAACAAAAAGATGTTCCAAGAATTAAAGCTAATGGATGGAGGAATAGTAGCATTCGGCAGCAATTATAAAGGTCTTATCAAGGGAATAGGTAAATTTTATGGCTTATTCAATGCATGCATAGAGGATGTATTATATGTAGAAGGACTCAAACACAATTTACTAAGCATCAGTAAATTATGTGACAAGGGTCCCACAGTTGTGTTTGAACCATCTACATGTAATGTATTCAGTATAGATAGTGATCTACTGTTTAATGGAAAAAGACATGAAAATATTTATCTGGTACAGTTGGATGATAACTTGGAAAATACTTAATTGCAGTCAAGGATAATCCATGGGTATGGCACAAAAGGATGGGACATATCAATATATCAAATATCAAGTCTTTGTGGAAAAAGGATCTAATGATTGGTCTACCAAAATTTAACTATGACAAAAATCAAATATGCAAATCTTGTCAATTGTCAAAACAGACCAAAGTATCATTCCACCCTAAGAATGAAGTATCCACATCTAAACCTCTATAATTATTGCATATGGATTTATTTGGACCATGAGACATAGTCACACTTGGAGGATAAAGATACATATATGTGATAGTGGATGACTACTCTAGATTTACATGGGTAATTCTCTTGGCTAGCAAAGATGAAGCATTTTCAATATTTTATACTTTTTCAAAGCTAGTCCAAAATGAGAAACAAATATCCATTGTATCCATCCATAGTGATCATGGTGGTGAATTCAAAAATAGAAGATTCATTAATTTTTGTAATAAAAAAGGAATTCATCATAGCTTCTCATCCTCAGAACTCCTCAATAAAATGCAATTGTGGAAAGAAAGAATCGGATAATTCAGGAAATGGCAAGAACCATGCTAAATGAAAGTAAATTGTCCAAATGACTTTGGAGAGAAGCAGGTAGTACTGCTTGCTATGTACTGAATAGGGTAACCATAAGAGCGATCTTAAAGAAAACCCCATATGAGCTTTGGAAAGGAAGAAAACTAAACATCTCATATTTTCATCCCTTTGAATGCTAATGCTATGTGCTGAACAATGGGAAAGATAATCTTGGAAAGTTTGATCCAAAGAGCAATGAAGCTATATTTCTTGGTTACTCTTCCAATAGTAGAGCATTTAGGGTCTACATTAAGAAAACACAAGTTATAGAAGAATCTATACATGTTAAATTCAATGAAGCAAATATAACCCCGACAAAGGAGAGTGATAGTGATGCAGATGAAGCTGCAACAAATATGAAGAAGCTCAAATTGAAGGATAAAGAGAATGACACCAATGATGAAGACACGCAAAGTTCAAAAAATGAAGAGGAGGTACGAGTAGTTAATGTTCCTTATCAACCCCCTACTGATTTGAGATTTATTACTGCTCATCTTAGAAAGTAATTTATAAGAAATGTATATGATGATGTCAAAACAACAAGGTTTATGCAAAATGTCTGTGGTCGTTATGCCTTCATATCTATAAGAGAACCAACTAATGTTAATCAAGCTTTAAATGATGAAAGTTGGATTATAGCAATATAAGAATAGCTAAACAAATTTGAAAGAAACAAAATATGGGAATTAGTTCCAAAATCAAAAAATGTTGATGTAATCAAAACTAAATGGGTATTCAGAAACAAACTAGATGAGAGTGGGCTAGTTGTAAGAAACAAGGCACGATTAGTTGCTAAAGGGTACTCTCAAGAAGAAGAAATTAATTTTGAATAATCATAAGCCCCTGTAGCTAGGCTAAAAGCCATTAGAATGCTACTCACTTTTGCATCTCATAAGGAATTTAAGTTATTTCAGATGGATGTAAAGATTGCATTTCTAAATAAATATCTAAGTGAAAAAGTATATGTAGATCAACCTTGTGGTTTTGAGAATAATGATTAACCCAATCATGTCTATAAGCTCACCAAGGCGTTATATGGTTTAAGATAAGCTCCAAGAGCTTAGTATGAAAGGTTGAGCAAATTCTTAAGTGATCATAAATTCAAGAGAGAAAAAACTGACACCACTCTATTTATCAAAAATATTGACAAAGATATCTTGATAGTTCAGATTTATGTGGGTGACATTACATTTAGAGCTACTAATGAAAAACTCTGTCAAGATTTCTCAAAGATCATGCAGGTTGAATTTGAAATGAGTATGATGGGAGAATTAAATTACTTCCTCGGATTGCAAATCAAGCAAAGAAATGATGAAAATTATATTTGTCAATCCAAATATACTAGAGTGATGTTAAAGAGTTCAAAATGGAAGAAGTTAAGGCAGCAAGCACTCTAATGAGCACATCAACAAGGCTGGACAAGAATGAAAGAGGTAAACCTATAGATCAAAGACAATATAGAAGTATGGTTGGATCTCTTCTTTATTTTAATATACCCTGACCAGATCTTCTCTTTAGTGTATGATTATGCACTAGATTCCAATCAAATCCTAGAGAATCACACTTTACTATAGTAAAATGAATTTTTAAATATCTAGTTGATACACCAAATCTAGGACTTTATTATCCAAAAGGAACAAACTTTGAACTCATCAAATATTCTGATGCTGATTTTAGAGGATATAATGTTGATAGAAGAAGTACTAGTGAAACCTGTCAATTTCTAGAAAATAGTTTAATATCAAGGTTCTCCAGAAAATAGACTAATGTTGCTCTCTCTACAGTAGAAGTTGAATATATAGCAGCTGGAAGTTGTTGCGCTCAATTGTTATAGATGAAACAATAACTTCTTGATTGAAACAATAACTTCTTGATTATGGACTAAGCTATAGAGACATGCCCATTAAATGTGATAACACTAGTGTTATATGCTTGACAAAGAACCCTATTTTACATTTAAGAACTAAGCGTATAGAAATTAGGTACCACTTTATTAGAGATCATGTTGAGAAACATGATATATGTCTAGAATATGTGACCACAAGTGCACAACTTGGTGATATTTGGTGATATTTTTACTAAACCACTATCCGTAGACACCTTTTGCAATATTAGAGGAGAATTAGGTATGACTAATATGATGATCTAAGGATAAAATATCTAATGTTTCTATGCTTGAAATTGCGATGTTGAATATGCTCTCTTGAGACTAAACTTCATCTCAGACGAAGTAAGTTATTCGAATCAAGTGCTCTATTCACATTTCGCCTAAAGATTGTTTCTCAAGGTTGAGTTCACCTCATTTTCTTGCTAAAATTAAATTATAGCTATGGTTATCACATCCAACTCTATTTTTAGTATGAGTTATTCTCCTTTTCTTAGAAAATCACATTATGCAACTCGTATAGCCCCCACAATCAATCTATTTTAACCCTTAAATTATAATCCTCCTCTATACTACCAAAATGAAATTCTTCACAGAAGAACATTTCAAAAGCAATCACAAAGAGAAGATAAGCGTATGGTGGGAACTAAAGAATCAACTACTATTTCTTCAACTATTTTCCTCGAGGGAAGAAAATGCTTCTATGTTCACCATTCTTCCATTCATTCTCTCAGAAGCATTTTTCTTCAAAATCTGGCCTTGCAAAAACAATTCATCAATCTCATCACTGCCAGATAGCCCTGGTTCACATATTACCATCATTTAGAGCATTAGAAAAAGAGGAGAATGGAATAAATAAGTATATTACATCTATCTCTAACCCCTCACCTTCCTATCCACTATCCAAAACTTTGGTTTCTCACACTTGAAGAAACCTCTCATAGTTTTGGATGCACATCTCCCCCACCTTGTGGTCAACCTCTTTAGGTTTCATAGCAATCTTTCTCTCCATCTCCCCAAACTTAGAATGTTTATGTCTAGGCTAATCTACTTTGTATCACTATTTGTAATAAGATGAAATGAAATCTTTTTATTATTTTTTGGCTACTTCTATTTGTGTGTGTACCTTACTAGGAGGAGGTACATCTTGTTGCTTATACTAAAAAGGGAGAGAAAAAATATGAAAATTATCTCAAATAAGAAATATAAACTGCATAAACACTTAACACTTAATAAATTAGGGGGAGAATACATTCTAAGTAATCAAGGGGAGAATATAAAATAAGACAAGGAAATATTAGAAGATGGAAACTTGTAGAATGTTTAATTATTGCAAACATTTTTATCAACATACATTCAGGTGGAGATTATCTTTTATGAGATAATTTTTAATCAATTTTTATCATCATCAAAAGGGGGGTGAATGTTGACATGAATGCATGGTTTTGATGACAAACAAAACTTGATTAAAGATTATGTACTAATGATTGTTATCAAGCTTTAGCATGCAAAATCAAGTTGCAGGTCTTAAAGATAAATGAGCATAGAAAACATATTTCATGGTGACAAGGCTTGAGCAAGTAGAGAAGCAAAAGATAAAGTATTATAATAGACAAAGCATGAATGAAAAGGACTTGGTTATTTTCCATTCGTCTGTCAAAATGGAAAACTACATCTGACAGATGCAAGACAATACGTTTACAATAGAGTTCATCTATCATAAGCAAGCTGCGGTTTTTACCAATGGTCGTCTGATGATGACAGACAAAGGCGGAAGAAGTGAAGATCTTTTTAACACAACAAAAGACTTTATCTACCATCAGTAGACAAAGGTAGAAGAAGTGAAGATCTTTTCAGCAAAACAAAAGACTTCATCTGCCATCAATAGACAAAGGCGAAAGAAGTGAAGATCTTTTCAGTAGAACAAAACACTTTGTCTGTCATCAATAGACAAAGCGGAGAAGCAAGAATCATATGGTAAAATAGAAACTTTATTTGTGACAAGTAAGCTAATGATCATCTACTATCGACAGACAAAATGGAAGAAGCAAGGAGCATTTAGCAGAACAAAGAATTTGTCAGTGATCATTTGATTATCAACAGACAAATCGGAGAAATATTCCATCAGACAAAGGTGTGAAGAAAACCTGTCTGTAATCCAATACTTCTTCTGTTAGTTACAAACAGACAAACCCAATAGACAAAGATCTGAAGCAACAAGATATTTATGCCTCTACATTGCACTAGACAAAGGAACTTTGTCTTATGGACAGCTGCACAAATACTTCATCTATTATAAGTAAAAGACAAGCAACGGTAGGAACGAATCATTGGTCTTTGCCCAGCATTAACAATGATATTTTTCATATTGGTAAAAGCAACAGCCAATACAGTAATACCTCACCCAGAGCTTGTTGAGAAACCTAAAATCATCTTTTCCAAGGTCGTCACTGCAGGCATTATAACATGCAAGCAATAAGCAAAAGTCAAAAGATTCAAAATTTGCCAATTAGATTGTCTTTTATTATTAATAGAGCTCACCTACTACCAAAGACTAGAATTCAAAGCAATAATAAATGAAGCATCATTGGAGCAAGAAGGGAGAAAAAAAGCAATTGAGAAAATCATTCAAACCTTCTTGAGAGCATTTAGTGATCTGAGCTTAACCTTCTACAATTCTTCAAGGGTCAAGAGCCTTGCATTCAAATCTTTTTCAACTTTTCTTGAAGGCTCTCAACTACTATTAGGAAGATCATTTACTTCTACATTCAACTTTCAAAATACTTTCCTTGTTCTTACTGAGAAATTTCTATGCTTAAACTTCTGATATTCATTTCTTATTCCTTAAGCTAGTATTTGTGACTAAACTCAAGAAGAGTTGTGACTGTCTAAGTGTAGACAAGAGCTATTTGTTTACGCCCCCTAGAGCTGAAATCTAGAAAAGTGTCGGGAGCACTGTGTTTATGCCCCCTTGGAGGTAGAATCCAGAAGAGTGTCGAGGACATCTGTTTACGCCCCCTAGAGCTATAATCTGGAAGAGTGTCAGGGATACTACTGTATTTCTATTATTGGGAATAGTGAAACCCAAGACACTAACAGGAAAGTAATCTTGGAAGAGTAGAGTAGAGTGTTTACTCGAACCACTATAAAAATTATTATGTGTTATTTATTTTGTGTTCAAGTGATTGATTGCTAAAGGGAAAAGTAATCCTAGAGGTGTTGAGAAATAATTTTTAAGTACCTAACCCACCCCTCTCCTCTTGGGTTTTAGCCTAACCTACAGGACCAACAACTAAACCATGCACATTCAACCTTTTTACAACCCTTTTTAGCAGTCTTTTTGCCATAATCCGTGCAATCAATTTCTAATCCACATGTTCTTAATCATCCCTTTCATTTCCATTAAGTTGACTCCTACGCCCAATTTGTATGAAATAACTATTTAAAAATTTTCCCTTACCTCAAAATTCTGAGGTGTCAAATTATTCCAATATTATTTTGTCCAAGTCCTTTGTTTCCTAGATTGTTGTGACCTTAAGCATCCCATGCTTGGGTAGAGATCTCAAAGTCTTCTTAATAAGTTTAGGCTCATAGTAATTTTCTCCAAGGCTCTTCAGACCATTTATGATTTTCTGAAAGCTGCCATACATGTCAAAGATAGTTTCTAAATCCTTCATAGTGAAGGACTCATAGTCCTATATAAGAAAGTTGATTTTGGTCTCCTTGACTTGATTGGTTCCTTTATATGTTACTTGCAATTTGTCCTATATTCCTTTTATTAAGTCACATAGGGAACTCTTTCCAAAATTTGAAGGGGGCAGAGCGAAGTAGAGGCAATTCATTCCTTAGCATCATTTTCTACTACTTGAATGTCCTCTACAGCATATTTACCTTCTGTATTGAGGAGAACCTTTCCATTTTTAATTATGAGCCACAAGTGGTAATCTATGACTATCATGAAATTTTACATTCGCATTTTACAGTACCCATAGTTTGTGACATCAAAGTATGGAGGTCAGGTGGTGGACTGTTACTTTGCAGTAGTGTTGTGAAACATATTAGCTATTTTGGGATAACTTTACCAGTTATATATCTCAGTTTTCAAAGATAATAAGTGAAGCCCGCTCTGATACCAATTGTTGGTCTCTTACTTAAGGTAGCTCAAGAAGGGGGTGAATTGAGCTTATAAAAGCTTTAGCTAAATTAAAGATAATAGTGTTAAAATAAAACAAAGAGAGTCACATAGTGCACTTGAACACAAGTTTTTATAGTGGGTCAGCCCAAGCAAGGTTCTTACTTCACTTCTCTAAGTTAGTCTTTCCTATTAAACTCAGGCTCCACTAACACTTGATCAACACACTAATCAAATATGCACGTTGGTTTTTTAAGCTCACCAAGTAACTCTTACAGATCCAACAAGTCTTCCTTACTTGTTGTATTAAACAATATCACGCTGCAAGCCCCTTGCTTGCAGAAAGATAAAACAGTAATAGATTGTATAAAGTAATTGCCTCTTACTTAGGCAGGTTCTGTAGAATTTAAAATAGAATAATAAATGATATAACACTTAAGGATAGAGATTTCAAACTCCTAAAATATTGTTGAAGATGGAGCTTTGAATGCAGTATCAAAGTTCAACGCTGTTGGAGTTGAAAGCTTGGAAGAAAACTTGAAGTCTTTACAAATGCTCATTTTCAATTCACCCAACTACTCTTCCAGTTATTTGAATCCTCTACTTATTCTCTTAGAGGAGTATTTAGCTATTAATTATTATTTTTGGTAATTTTTCAAAATCGTTTTAGATTGCATTTTTAACACTCATGACATTTTGCCTTGCGAGCAAGCTTCGGACCCTCTATCATTTCACTATCATTTCCCCCTTTCTAGGGTGTTATTTTTAAAGGAAAATTTTTGCCAAAATTCTGGCAAAGTCTACTCTAAAATATAAGCATCTATACCTATGTATACATTTACCATATATAAATATAAGTTTAGTAATCATTAAACAATGGTATTAACCACAACTCACTTCTACACCCACAGCTACTTGCCCGAGATCGAAATCGGATCATAATGGCAATATACATCACTAGAATCATACAGATCCATATATACTATTATCAATAATTCATATACATGCCATTAGGCCTATCCACACCTCATAGGTGTCATACCACATCCATACCACATCCAAGCATCTATACCCCATGGATGTTACATATAATAACCATGCCACATCAAGGCATCTAACATCATACTCAAAAGTCACACACCATATAAGTCATCAACTATAAATCATAGACATAGACATTCTACATAAAAGTCACAAGTATTTAATTCATATACACCTCACATTATCATCACAATATCATACACATTTCAGAAACTCCCTCAAACCCTCTAGGACTCATGACCCATGCCAAAATCCATGCTACGAAATCAAAAGGCATTATAAGAATAACATATATTCAATCTCAAGTTGTAAAACAAATCCATGAGAATGCATAAATTCATCAGTTAAATCATAACACATGCCAAATACCATAAAACACAATGCCCGTATGCAAGGTAATGGGATACTCCATATCCCCATGCCAAAGATCATGAACACATGGTGCCCATATATAAAACATCAGGATATCCTCATCCATTCAAACATAGATAATAGAAAAAAAGCCTACTTATCTTAATAAAGTCAACTTCCTCAATTCTTTAAACCCATAACACCTGGGGTGTTAGTTTTGGTAAATGTGTATTTGAGTACATTCTGATTTTCCTAAGGATATTAAAAAGTGGTTAATTTTTAAAAACAATTATTAAATGATTATTTTAAGACAATGAGTACTTGATTTCATTTTTTTTTTGGTGCAAAGATTTATGTTAAATTTGAGGAATGTGACGATCAAACAAAATTAATTTGACGCAAGTATTATTGTGATTATGCAAATTGCAAGTGAATGCCATTGAAATTTTGATTCAATTTATAATTATTTAGGGGTGTAAATATGTGAAATTTGAACCATTATTATTTGGGAAAATAATGGGAAATAGAGGAGACAAAGAAAATGAAGAAAATAGAGTGGAAAATCAATGAGAAAATGGGGTAGTAGCATCGGTACTATGGCATCAGATCGAAGGGGCAAAGGCAGTATCACAAACAGCAATTTCCACACCATGGTGTGGAATTGGACATCACGGCATGGGTCGGCATTAAGCGCAAGACAGATGACTTTTTTCAGGCAATTTTCATCCTATTTCTTCTTTGGTCCATTTTGTTCTTTCTCCCCTTTTTCCCTAGCCTTGCTATACATTATTTTTATCCATTTTAGCTAGGAAATCATCTTGCCTAGCTAGATAAAGTTGTGATCTTTCAGTTAAACCCAAATTTCACCCATTTGAACCATGAAAAATAGAAGAAAATGGAAGCAATGTCAGATTTCCACAAAATGGAAAGAGCAAAAAGAAGTTGGGAGTTTGGTCCTTTGTTGGGAAGGATGGCTAAGCTTGTAGGAAAAGGTAAGCTCAATCTCCCAACCAAATTCCCTATTTTGATTTCTAGGGTTTGGAACCCAATTTGTAAATAGTGGATTTGGGGGATTAAAATGATGAATATGGTTATAAATTCATGAGGAGATGATTTAATAGAAGGATTATGGTGATTTGAAATGAGAAATTTTGAATTTTATTGAATTAGGATTTTTACGAACAGTAGAAATTGGGCATTTTATGATTTATGTTGTATTAATCATGGGATAAATAATTAATTGCATGATTAGAATATTTTAGAACTTGTATGGAGTGAATTGGACTAGTGAAATCGAATATGTGATTATGCCCTAATTAGGAATTAAAGAGGTTTTTTGCGTTTAGGATATGTGAGCCTAAATTAGTTGTATTTGCAGCTTAATTGAATGATTTTCAAGCTGTTTAAGTATGATTCATGTTATATGATGAGGAATTATTGTTATAAATAAAAACACTTTGAAACCATAATGAATGTGATAGAATATTAATGGTTTTGATATGGAATTACTGGCTATAAATTGAATTGTGATTTATGTATACTTGAAATACATTAGTAGGAAAGAATAAAAGAGGAACATAAGTTAGATGGACTTGTGATAAATGTTAGAGTGTCATATGCACTTGAAAGATTTATAGACATATTAATGGATGGATTATATGATCTGAAAATCATAATTTCATGCTTACTATGAATTAATTAGAGCTATTTTGTAAATGAATGGGATCGTTGCTCTATACAAGATGATCTAAGAAGGATGAAAAGGCATAGAGCTAGAGAGATATGGTTTGGAGCCAAAAGCCTGAAGTAAGTAGGCATTTGTTTTCATTAGATGGCTCGGGATAATATTTATCCTTTTGTTTGAAATCTGAGCATGTTTGATTTTGATTGGAGATAATAGATATCTCATCTTTGTTTAAGATTAATGTTATTTTGGTTGTTAGAGATAATGGATATCCCTTATATATTATTGATGTTTTGGTTCAATATTGATGTCTAATGTGAGGGATAGAGAATATCCCTTTGTTGTATGGGTAAATTAAAGATCGATTCAATATGAGATTGGTTAATCAGATGGGAATGATTGTAATTCACTATTTGGTATTAATTGATGAATCTATATTCTTTGTTATTGATAGGGTTACATATTTGGAACAATGAGGATTGTGGTCCTCATAGTATAATTGTATTTGAAGGTTATTGGGTTGATGATTGAGTCTCATTGCTATGTATTGAAGATGAGATTGCTTATTGGAGATTATTCATGTTCTGGATTGAAATATGCTATTTATGGACTAATTATTATTTATTATATTTGTTTACTTATTGAGTTGCCCAAATCATGCCTTCTAATTTAAATTTTTTGCTGATAGGTCAGGCAAAAAATTTATGAGAAAAACTGAAGACCTTTGGATTGTATAATTGAATATTGGGACTGGAATCCTTTTGTATAATTGTATATTAGTAATATTTATAATTTTATTAATTATAATTGATATATTTGAAATGTAATGGCATGTCATAATAGTGAAATTGTGTATAATATGGAAAAGGAATATGTTATAACCATCATGGGGCAAAGAGGTTCTGGACTGTGGGTAAGTTGAAATAGTTTAGTGAGTTTATGGTTAATTTTATTGTTTAATGATTATGTTTTTATTATAAATTGTTGATATAGATATTATAAAATTATTTAATTGATGTACATCAGGTTTTGGATCTTGAAAATATAGGGTAGACTCTCTCAGATTTATGGCAAGATAATTCCCTTAAAAATAAGGAAATTGTGAAATTATGGGAAGATTTTCCTTAAGAAAAGGGAAATTGTAGCATCCCACATAGTCCCCAGTAGGTAATAATCAAATGAATGGCTAAAAGACATAAGGTAAGGGTGCGGGGCATTATAAAACCTCACACCCTAGCTTTCCCAGAATAATCACTTAACCTATATGAATAACATTACCATACACACATTACTTCACTTTATACATTTTTTTCAATTCATCAAAGTACTCTATTAGAATATATTCCATATTCTAAGAATTCATTTAGAATTAACTACCCTTCATTCACCACTTTAACAACTTAATTAAGTATGAATAGTACTCACGTTAACAGTAAACAACCCTTACACATTCCAATAACTACCTTTCATGCATTTGAATATATAACACATGTGTACTCCCAATATTCAACTACTAGTATCCTTTCTACACCCATTTAACTTCATGCACTTACTTTCTAACAAATTAACACTTGATTAGCATTCTAAACAAAGTGATCAGATTTATAATTCACTCTAATCATTCATTGATATCCAACAGTTCACTTTAGTGTATTTTCACAAACATATGATATGTATCCAAAAATTTCAGCATCTAGAATTGTGTTTTATGCAACCCAACCTTATACATTTTTATTTTAAATGCAATTATCACTTAAATAACATCCTAATTACTCCACTTAACACCACAATTCATTTATTTATATGCAAACGGCCATCTCTTATGCATTTTCACAAACACCTTACATGCATTCCAAAATTTCAATAATAATTTCATTTTTTCAGTTGGTAAATATCACCATAGACATCTCATTACCAACTGATCTAACATCTAATTATCACCTTAAACATGATAATTAGATGCATAATTTCATCCCAAATAGCTAGTCATGCCCAATAGATTACATCATACATTTCATTTAATAACTTGTATGCATATACCAAAATTTTCCATTTCCAACCATTTAGACATTGTCTAATGGCTTTCTACTTACATTTTCTTATGAAAAAATGTGTCAAGTAATTATTTAAAAATTAAATAGGTCATTTAATGTGTTACTCACATCCCAAAAGCCACCCCATGCACTGTTTACATCCAACCCAACACATGCCGCTATCATCTTTTGTGAACAATAGTATACTAGGTTTTTCATTCCCAAATTATGCCCAATCACTTCCCAATTCAAGACTATTATTAACCTAAATAATACACATCATTTACAACTATAAAAACATGAATTTGGGCCCACAAAACTATAAAAATTCATCATGTTAAACATGGACAGCAATGGGCATTCTTCAAGGCATTTCATCAAACATTTAGCATGTCTTGGTTCCCAATTTAGTTTCCAGAAATTTACATTCATAACTCAATTAATTTAACATTTAATTAATATGAAAACATCATAATTTAACCACTAAAATCATTCCATTCTCATTGTAGGTGGGGTCCACCATGTCCCACCCATTTCCAACTTCCATATTGTTGTCCATGAATAACCATGCATTTTGTCCCATCTAATCCACCCAATTTTCCATTTTAATCACTTCATTTACTTCCCCCATCAATTTTAGATTAAAATCATGCATTTTTTTCTAATTTTGCATCCATGTATTTTTCCCTAAAATCACTTGGTTCCAACAATAAAAATCTATTTGCAAAAATTGCACTTATCGTCATTATTGAAGGACATTTTCACCTTGGATTTGATGCTTTAATTTGAATTTCCCATAACCCATGAATTGTAACAACTCCTTCCTCCTTGGACGCCCCATCTAAATGAAACTTTGGGGGATTTTGATGGAGGTTTATGATTACATGTACATTACAAGTATTTTGTCTAACCAAAATTCATGAAAAATAAGTGGCATAGAGCTGGGTGATGTGGACATGTAGATAGCAGCCATGGAAGGGAATGAATGGTTGTTTGGGAGAGGATGGAGCACTTTAAGTTCTCCTACTTTCGGTGCTCCAGCACCCCAAGGCATTAGGTACACATGTAACAAAAATCACTAATTATCCCTTTTTGCAAAGCAATCAACTTATAAGAAATTTTTAACAAATATGAAGGATGATTTTGTTATTTCTCGTAGGATGGATATACTCAAAAGGGGAGGGGTGAATTAGGTTTATAAAAATTTTTTGCCTGTCCCCTACAAGATTACTTCCCCTCTTTTTATGCTTGTGTGTTGAGCAATATGAAATAAATGATAAAGCAGTATTCTGCGAGGAAAGTAAAGCAATCAAACAAATAAACAAGCATACACAAACAACACAATTTTTATAATAGTTTGGGAACCCCCTCCCCCTACATCTATTATTCCAAGAGCACATACTCATTGTGCCTTGGGTTCCACTATATCCCATATAATAGAAATATAATACTACTACTGGCACTCTTCTAGATTCCAGCTCTAGGAGGAGTAAACAAGTGATCCGAATATTCTTTTGGATTCCAGCTCCAGAGGGCATAAACATAGTGCTCCCAGCACTCTTCTGGTTTTCATGAGCTCACTAGGAAATTTACTGATTTCTAAGATCACCAACAAACTTGATGGTTTTCCAGAGATCACCACCAAATCTTTGGTTTTCAGATTAACCAAAAAACTAATACACTTTACAAAGTGTTAAAATGAAGCATAGTGGAAGATGAAATCTTTTACAGCTCTAGTAATACAAAAGGATCTTCTCATAATGTAAAGACAATGACCATTAAGAATATGATGGTTTAAGCTTAAGGATAGATAACTAAAGGTTTAAGCCCTTGGTCAAGGGTAAAAGGATTTGCATAAGGTTAAGCGCATCTGAAAAGTATTCCTTCACTACTTGGAATCATCTCATCTCTTCTCCTTAAATAGCTCTCTTAAAAACTTGATCATTGAAGGAAGATAATCTTCATTAAATGCAGAGATGAAAGTACATGAGCATGAAATAAATGTAGAAGGTAGTTCTTATAATCTCCCATTTGAAAATGTCATCTTCTAATTAATTCTCATATGCTTAGAGTCATTTCATAGTGTCGACATTGACATAGAAGAAGGTGAAAAGCTGGTTCAGGCAACTAACAAATGAGGAGATGTTGCAGCTTTGACTTGATTCATAGTTTTGGAAAGATGACAATAAATTTTAACAAATTCAGGTGCTCTACTTTGACTGATGCTTTATTGCATTTCTTTAAAGTTAATATTAGATAAAGTCTCTTTCCACCTGGACATACTCTCTTCATCTCCTACTTTGTCCATAGTCGATTCCAGATGAAGTTGGGCTTCTTCATTTTCAGACAGGTATGTTTTCCTCTTTGAACTTCTTCTTCCATCTGTTGCCTTTTCATTTTTTCTTAGGATTTCAAATAGACTATTCATATTGAAATTTTTGAGCATATTTTGAAATCTCTATAACTTAAACTTTCTAAAATATGGCAAATGGTTAAAATTGGAGATATGAATGGGTTCTTTATGTTTGTGTTGAATATACTATCTAGCTTGATATTGATGATGAACATTTGTTATGCCCCACCTTTCGAGGCGTAACTTATCATTTTACACTATATTTCACTAGGATTTGTCCACTTTTAGGGTGGAGTGCTCGAGTCCCATTGTGGAACTTGACTAGTTTCTACAAAAAAAAATGGATAGCATTTCCCCTATATTATTAGGGTTTAACCAGTACAATATTTATCAAATAAAATTAAAATAATGATATTAATTTTAAAATACACATGCCCATACTCCCACAACCCAAGATCTGAGTGAATCATGATGACACTCCACATCTTTCTAATTATACAATTGTATTTACAATATGATAAATAATTCACTAAGATGTGTCTTTACACCACTTTATACATCTTTTGAAATTTCATTAATACAAACATACAAATACACTTAAAATTTGCAATTTCTACTAATTATATCAAAATTTAATTGTCTTCAAATGCTGCTTCTCAGTTCCAACTCATAGTTGGAATTCTTTACTTGGCCTACGAACTAAAAATATAAATAAGAAGGCGTGAGTCCAAGCAACTCAAAAAGCAGGCATGATTCAAAAATAATAATGAATTAAAATAACATGTTTATAACCAACACATCATGTCATATCTAAATAATCAAAAACATACTTATGAAACCCTCATTTACATTATCAATTCAATCTCAAATGATTGCATTCAATCATGCCAATATACGTCATATATATGTATCAACTTTATCAATTTCTACAAATCATAATATCATTTCCATAAATCATTCTCATTATTCCTCAACAATCGAATAACTTTTTCATAAATAAAACATTAAGTATTCCAAACCAAATACATATCAGAAATAAACAAATATGAGATATGCACTATCCTTAACCAAAACACGAATGCCCAGTTAAACAAATGACATATTTCATATACCTAGAAGAAAGAGCTTACTTACCTACTGACGAATCATCATACACTCTTCCAGCTCCATTCTTTTTCATCCTTTTTAGATCATCCTATACAAAGTAATACCCTCATTCATTTACAAGACAGTTCCAGTAATGAATATCAAGCCAATTCAAATCCATTTATCGATTTACCATATACGATGTCTTATCTATCTTATTTATCTTATACCTAACATGACTAATACTTATGAAATTCGATGACAGTCCAATTACATTTTAAACTCAGCCAATTCATGGCTCATATAACTTTTATACCAAATTGTCAATTAGATCAAGGTCATAAATCTGAATTCACATATTCAAATTACCTCACATGAGTCCCAAGACATTATAAATCATGATTTACATATTTTTCATATGGTATTCATGCTTATCTCATAAAATTTCCCAATTTTCACTATTCCTAAAAACCATAATCATACCAAATAATCAATTTCTTACCCAATTATGTTCCAAAACATCATTAAGCATGAATTATTCATTTTTCCCATGTTTCTAATAACAAAACCCTATCATCTTCACCAAAAATCCACTATTCAAAATTTGGTAGAAACCCTAGCAACCAAATTTATGATTTCTTATGCTCAAATTACCATAATCACTTCATAATATAATTTCCCCCATGATTTTTACATCAATTCTATATCAAATTGCCCCCCAGAAATCATTATTAACGAATCTACAAAACCCTAGTTAATCAAAAATAAAAAATTGATTAGTGAAAGCAAACTTACCGTAAAATCCAAGCACAATTTTCATTCCAAAGCATACAAAATATCTCCAAATCCTTAAGAATCAGCCATAGATCACACCCTTTAGGATTTCCAACCCAAAGAACTTGCCCAAATAGCAAGAATATTGTTCTCATGAAAATCTAGGATATTTCTGACTAAAACCACTTAGAAATCAAGTTTAGAGTGATGTGTTTCAAGGGTTAGGACGTGAGAACCAGAGCAAAAGAGAAGAAAGAAGAAAATGAATAAAATGGGCTAAAGAAGCCCTTTAAAAATTTGAATTTTCAGTGGTCCGGCATGCCACTAACAGCTAAATGTTGCGGCGCCCAATTTAAATGCCTAGGCACTCATTTAAATGCCTAAGCCTTGTTTTAAATGTCGCGGCGCTCGCTTACTAGATGCCCTTAACAAATCAAATACTGCAACTCTCATTTTAAATGCCTAGATGCTCATTTGCTGGATGCCATGCATAATTCAAATGTTGCGGCTCTCTTTTTAAATGCCTAGGTGCTCAATCCAGATGCCTCAGGAGTAGTTCCACTATTTTGGCAATATCTCTCTCATACGATCTCCAATTCATGTGATTTTAATGCGTTAGAAAGATAATTTCATGCTCCACAACTTTTATGTTGATCACTTTTTCAAAATAGTCTATTATCCATGTCAAAAGTTAATCATAATGACCCCTTTTTTAAATTTAGTATTTTCATAATACACACTTATGCTCCTTCAGTTTTCTTCCAAATTTTCTACTTTTCTCTCATTTATCATCACTAAACTTTTAATCATTTTATTTTTCATTAATTTCCTACATAATCATCCTCAAATACTCATTTAAAAAATTAATTCTTACCCCAAATTTTAATAATAACTTATCCATTGCAATAAGCTATTCAATTTCCAAATTTGTACTTAAACAAAATCATCAATAGCCTCATTTCCCATAAAATACTTTAAACATCATAACTATCACCTTCCACATATCATATATATTAAATGGGATATATTCATACTATTTTTCGCCTCGTTTGAGGTCAATTAAAAAAATCACTTAATAAGTTCTTTTTAACCAAATTTTCTGCTATAAGTGACTTCATATGTCATTTTCATTCCAAGTTGCATCCAATACTCAAATTGATGTTTTGCACACATTACACTACATATGATGACTAGTTTAGATCCTTTGTATAGCTCAAATATATGCTTTTGCTCAAATTCACCTATTAAGTTCTTTTCACATAACTTTCAACTTAATAGTTCAAAATTCTAAAATTATCTCAAAACTTCAATTCAATATCTCATACACATCATATTATACATAATAATCATGCTTCATAAGCTATTCAAGTCATATGCATGACTTTACTTAAAATTACCACTTAGGTTCTTTTTCTTTTTATTGTATTTATATATCCCAAAATACTGAAGTTTATAGAATTCATGGTCCAAACTTTACCCATTTGCTCATGAGTAGATTATAAATACCACAGGTGTTACAACAGTCTTAACCAAGTATGTTTTGTTAATGAGCAAAGACATGAGTGAAACATTGAGGTACTAACAATCTGTTCTCAAGTATATTGCAGAAATATTAACTCATACTCAACTTGAGAATAACATTCATGATGATAAAAAGAAGACACAAAGTAAATGCTCTTCTAAAATTAAGTGTATAAATTTTATATAACTTAAAATAAGAAAATAGAAATTTTGAAGTCTTAAAGACATGCTTCGAAACCAACAGAAGCATCTTCGGAGTCATCACAATGAGTTTCAGAGTAAAATGGACCACTTTGGAGTTGTCACAAGTGTACTTCGAAGTAAACAAAGAAGCTTCAAACAAGTTTCAGATTAAACATGACATACTTTGGAGTTAATTAGAAAGCTTTAGAGTCAGCCCAAGACAAGCTTTGGAGACTTCATAGCAAGCTTCGGAGTTAATTGGAACAGCCTTAGAGTCCTCACCGTGTGTTTCAGAGTCATCACAAGCACACTTCAAAGTCAACAACAAAGTTTCAGAACCATCATAATGTACTTCGGAATCATTATAGCAAGCTTCAAAATTGTCAAGTATGCTTCAAAGTCATCATGGAAGTTTTAGAGTTATCATGGTACACTTTAGAAATAATAGGACAAGCTTCAAAGTTAATCAATTACACTTCAGTGTAAACAGATATGCTTCGGAGACTTGGAGTCACATTTCAGAGTAATTTAAACAAACTTTGGAATTCATTAGACCTGCTTCAAAGTTAATCAATTACACTTCAGTGTAAACAGATATGCTTCGGAGACTTGGAGTCACATTTCAGAGTAATTTAAACAAACTTTGGAATTCATTAGACCTGCTTCAAAGTCCACAAAACCTCACTTCGGAGACTATAACCAAGCTTCGGAGTCAGTAAACAATACTTCAAAGTCACCTTTCTAAAATATTAAAAGTTTAGAAAATCTGAACTCCTCTCTACAAAGAACTGTCATAATCAAGAAGGCTTACTATAATTTTAGAGAATCTAAAGAAAACTAATCAAAACATCCAAAATCAATCAAGATATCATTTGTTCACTTGTCTCTTTGGAGTAACTGAAGAAGCAACTTTGGAGCATCCGATACAAAAGTGAACGTTAAGAAAAGTCAGCGAAAGAGTAGCAGACTGATACCAAATTGCAACAAAGTCAGCCTTCAGACAAAGTGTAAGGTGAAGAAAAATATTTTTAAATGTTTGAATGTCTGCCAAAGTCAACAATAGAAAAATCTCTCTTAACCTATAAAAGAGAGATTCAGAAGCAAAAGAAAACAACTAATGAATATCATTGAATATACGAGAAATACAAGAAAAGCATTCAAAATCTTCCTTCAAAGTTTAACTCTAATTGCTACATCTCTATCAGAAGCTCTCAAAGCCTAAATCGCTTCTCCATTAAAAGAGTTTGAATCTTTTACTCTCATCGCTTATTCATTTACTGAAAGTTTAGAATTTTATGTATAAGTCTGCCTAAGTAAGAGGCATTAATCTGTACACTTCATTTTAGTATTTGGTAACACAAGTAGAGTGCTTGGTGTTTATATATTGAAATAAGCAAGTAGGGAACTTGCTAAAAGGTACAAGTTCATTAGTGAGCTTTGAAAATAACAACTTGTAAAAGTTTCTGGTTAGCTTGGAAAACCAATAAGTTGGTTGGTAAGTTTTTTGTAAAACCAACATGTATTTGATCAAGTTGATCAAAGTGTTAGTGGAACCTGAGATCTTATCTCAGAGAAATGGAGTAGGAACCTAGGAAGGACAGAACCACTATAAAATTCTTGTGTTGTGTGTTGTGTAATTTATTCTATTTATTCATTTAGCACTTGGATCATTTAATTTGGCCAAAAGTTTTAAAAGTTCAATTCACACCCCACCCCACCTCTTAAGCTACTATTGTGCAAGGGACCAACAGTTTGATTATTGTTTAATACTTAGAACCTTCAAGCATTTTATTTTTCTTTAATGGATTGTCTATTTTTACCATCCACGAAGGTTGTGAACTGATTAGAAGAATATTATCATAAATTCTAGCTGTTGTAGAGTGTTGAATTTCTGATATTTGAAAATAATAAATTTTCACTGTATTAAGTTATTATAGCAAATCATTGTAGTACCACTTTATCTGAAGTAAGTTGCAGACTAATATGTTTGCCTGTTAGTATTGTAGCAGCATTGCTATAGCAGATCATTGTAGCACCGCACTGCTTTGTCTAAAGTAAGTATCAGACGAATATGTTTGTCTATTGGTATTGTAGTAGCGGTACTGTAGCAGCATTATTATAGCAGATCACTGTAGCATCGCACCACTTTATCTGTTACTTCATCTGCTGATAGCCTGAAGCTTTTGTTGTTGTACTATAGCAAATTATTGTAGTAGGTTACTGTAGCAATTTGTTTGCTAATTCAAATTTGATCTTTCACTTTGTTTGTTACTTCATCTGCTAATTTGTCTAAAGCTTTACTTTATCTTTCGCTTTAGATAATCCACTTCATCTTCTACTTTGTCATTCACTATAGCAATTCCACTTCGTCTATCACTGTAATAACACTGTAGCAAAAGTATTATGGCAATGCATTTGCACTTGTAAATTTTTATACTTTTGCCACATTATTACATTTTTCATTATATTTTAAATTGTAAATCATAATATAATTATCCATATAAAATATTTATAAGTTGTAAAGCATAAATATGTACTTTAAATCATGATTTTGTATCTATATACTCATTTAAGCGCTTATTCTTTTTCATTCAAGAAGATATCTCTTTAAGGCACTTTTAACATATGATTCAAGGCATGATAAATAGGTTAAAAACAATATAGATCAATATGATTTTCCTTCTAGACTTATATAATGATGTATATGCTTTCATAAATGATATTCCAATAGAGTATGCATATTTCAAGCATGTCTTTCTACATGTCAAGCTTTCTATACTAGAAGCATCATCAACATAAATCAAGTCTTAAGACAAGTTTTGTGTCATCAAAATCATATAATATCTCAACAAATTAATCAAAAGTATTAAACACAAAAGTTGTAAACTTTGTTTTTATTTTTTCAATGAATCAAGAATCACTAAATTCTAAGTTTATATGAAAAAGTTTTAACCAAAATACTACAACTGTCTCTAATTCAAAAGACGTCACTTTGAGGCCCCACAACTCAAAATGTAGGCTGAATTAGAAAAGGTGATGAAGATAAAAGTTGTAGCCCTAGAAATTATCTGACTAATGAAAAATGAATCATTCAATTCTGATTTTATATAAGAAAATTATAGTTAAAAGACTAAAACTTCTCTAAAAGGGTAAAATTACCAAAAATACCATAAATTACATTAAATTCCAATTATTTAGGGCCACCAATTACCAAAAATTTAATTATAATTGAACATTATACTTTCCAAAATTTGGGTAATTACAAAAGGTCTCATCATAACCTCAACTAATTCCAACATTTAAATTCATAAAATAAAAAAATCCACGCATTATTGTTCTGGCGCCGTGGCATCGCACCACCTAAGCACTTCACACACCGGCACTATGGCGCCCAATTCCCTGCCCATTGCACACCTTGCTTTCTCTCTCTTGTTTAGTTTGCCCTATTTGTTCCATCCTTTACACCATTAATTGACATGTTAAATCATTCTTTTTAAGCCTCAATTTACTTTATTTACACTCCATAATCACCATCAATTCCCACATGTCAAATATCTCGATTATATATATGATATTCATATTACTTTAGACTTAACGAAATGTCATACATGACCATGCCAAATCATGAAATGTCATACTACTATATCCATGGAAAAATGTCTTGCTAATTACATGAGAACCCCATGTTCCTTATTTCCAAACATGGTGCTATAAAGCTCATATTACAAGCATGACAAAGTATAATACAGTAAGCCTTAACGACATTCAAAACTTAATGCCCAAGATGTAAAATCATGAAAATCCAATTATATATATATAAGAAATAAAACTTGCTTACCTTTGTATGAACAACTACACTCCCTTAAGCCTCAAGCTTAGTAATTGTGGGTCCAAATCAACAAGCCCTAATCCTATTCGTAGAATACATGTCCTATTAGTTTTTACATGCAATTAAAATTCATTAAATATCATTAACTTCAACCTTAGCTTCAGTTCATCAAGTAACCCTTTTTAAGATTTATCTAATCACTAGGTTTAAATCTCGAATAAGTGGTAATTAGAAGTATAATAACAGAGCCTAATTACACTACATCCTTCTTGGTGTCCTTTCATCAAATGACCCATATGCAACTTTCCGATTTCACATTTCTAACCACAAGCAGTATAGGGTTTCTTTTCCAAATCACATAAATCAAGTTTTTAGCCTAAGTAACCTCTCAGTTAATAAGTATAATACTTAATTCATGACTGAATTCTCATTTTCCCCAATTCCTAACCCACCAGAATTTCACTTCTATACAGATCATGCCTCATAAGTTATAATCCAAAACCTTCTTATAATAAAATTTACATATTCATGAAAGAATTCACTTACCTACTTACCTGCTCATTTCCTTCTGCTAATTTTAGCAAAATCCAATTTAGGTGAAATTTTTTCCAATTTCTCATTTTTTTTTCACCACTCAAACCCGCAAACTCAGCGTTTTCTTTGCTCCAGATAATTGTAGTAGGCTTCATCGATGATTTTCCTGCTTCAATTTGTGGAAATCTGATGCAAAAATAAATTTTCCAAGAGGCTAGGACGTGAGTTGGGTTTGGGGGCAACGAAATGGGAGTAATTGGGGCTGGTGGAGCAAGACCGTGAGTTGGGTTTGGGGGCAACGACATGGGGGTAATTGGGGCTGGCGTGGCAATTTAATGTGCTCCATCTCTCATGATCTGGTGGTTCATGGTAAGCCGTACACATGTCCCTTTTTACTCCACTTTTTGCAACTTGTTTCCCATCATCCCTTATCATTAATCATAATTTACCTGTTATTAGTTATTTTTCTCATGATTTCATCAAATTATATTCATAATCTCTTCAAAATCTTACTGTGTACACATGCACAAATCATTTGTAAATTAAAAGAGAAATACATTTTTAAATCAAAATTTCAGGACGTCACAGTCATCACAGTTGAATCTTGTCGCTGTCCTCGATGGCTGGATGAGAAGGGAATGTGAAAACTCAAAACCTTCTTCCTGCCGCATGACTAAAGTGAAGAAGAGGAGAGCGACTAGGGTGTCGAGCAATCTACGATTTTAGGTTTTTAGATTTGTTTTAAGGTAGTTGAACTACCCGTGGTTCATCCAATTCCAACCGTTTTTTGTTATCTGACCGGACCGGCTTCAACCGAACCAATGCCATCGCTGGTTGGTGGTGTAACCGGCCTGTCTGTTACGGTTTTAATAACACAGCTCAAAACACATTTGTAACGTTATTTATAGTTGTGAGGCGTGACTTTCATTGAGTATTCTGATTTGCGAATATGAAAAGCTTTGACGTGGAGAAGAAAAGATACAATCGCTTGGTAGTATAGCCTTGCTGCTGTGTGGGGATAAGGATGATCGCCTTTTGAAGCAAAAAAACTGACGGAGTCAAATTTCCAAAGAAATGGCATCAATGTGAGCGGGCAAAAGTCACAAACACCGTTCTACGCGCAAAAGGAAAACCTCGCTCAAGTGCATGCAAGTACAGCTGCAAATCTTGCGTTTACGGGATTAACATTGCCGTTTAAAACGCGTCCTACAGTGATTTTATATATCTATTTTTTGGCACTTGAACGACGCGTGTACGGAAATAAGATTCCGAGTTTATAAAACGACACTCTGGCAGAGCATTAAATGATAGTGGGGACTTGTATGGGCCATTGACAATGACAGTCTATTTCGGGCCGCCTGCCAAACAGAAAACCGCTTTTTCGCCAGCATAATAACACCGTTTTCTCGGGCGGAGGGTCCCCTTGACCACGACAGCGAAACCTAAGTACCTCCTGGGTCCAGGACGGTGAGAGAGGAAGGATGCCCAGCAGGTGCACAAACATCGGTGCACTCTCGCGCCGGTGAGTCTTGAGGGTTATGCCATGGCTCTCAAGCGTCAGTTCACATTTGCTATCCATATGAAGCTACCTAATCTGTGTGGAGCTCACGGATTCTTGGCGTGGTCCATAAGCAGCACTGCAACATATTTCCAGTCCGACGTAGTGCTTTTCCATCCATTCAATTATTTGTATATTGAACCATTAATCGTCACCACCCTTCTGGCAACCCTTCCGACATTCTGTGATTCCATTTTGGACATAGAGTTGGCACATTTCTGCCTGTGCAATAATGATAAGTTTTTAAAAATAAATAATTTTCAAGTTTGTTATAATATTGAAGCTTGAATAGAGGGAAAAAATGATAAAATTTTAAAGATAAGTAATTTCCAAAATTGTCATAATGTTTATGCAGCCAAAAATTTACATGCTAAAATGTCCCAGAACTTCAAGAAATATTTTTTTGCAATGGAATTATATTATTGGGAGATATGTTTGGTGTAACCAAAGCATAATCTTATATAAATTCTCTTTAAATAACCTTAAACCAGCAGTCATGATGTTTTGCAGTTGTTATTTATCTGTCGGTTTCCCTTCATACAATAGTTTACTTTGAACTGGTTAGATCACATTTTCTGTAGCCAAGCTCCAACGCGGCATACCCTATGCAAAAAGAAAATCATGGCATGGGCTGGCTTTAGTTGCAGCTTCGTACAGGAAAAGGTATCCTTCATTTTTTTAGTGCCGCTGCTTCGGTTGAAACCAAGCTTTAACTTTTCCTTTGATGGTTTGAAGTTTTTCCATGGGCCTCCTAGAACAGATTAAAAATAAAAAATAAAAAATAAAAAAAATAATATCTGCATTATAAGTTATAACGCGTTGCACCTCCACCCTATGCGTTTTCATCTCGCACTACTAGAGCCAATTAAAACGCTACCATTTCCCTTTTTATTAAGTGAAATCTTATCATAACCTCATCATTTTCCTAATTTTAAGAAAAATATTATACCTAAAATCCTTAGAGTCTACCTTATATTATAGACATTTATTCTTGATATATATGTATAAAATCAAATAAAATAAAATATACATTTCTATAACTATAAAATAACAATTATATCTAAAACACCCAAACCCGCACTCACAGCTCCGCCCAAGATAGGAAC
>JAYJMB010023021.1:0-40282 GCA_036873735.1 Pouteria campechiana | reverse complement strand
ATAGATATTTCATCCATTCATATACTTTTTTTGATAATAAACTTCCTCAAAAATTCAATTGTACAGTATGCCGCATTTTAAAAATTTCTAAAACTTTACAAAAGTGAACATTTACATTTTTGAAATTTCCAGGGCCTTACAAATTACTAACACTATATTGGGATAAAAGTTTCCTATTGAGGTAAGGCTTTTTCCTGCAGTAGCAAGACTTCAAAAAATTCAATTTTTTTTGGCATACATCAAGTCCTTGCCATGGCAAGGCAATTTTCTACCATAGTAAGGCTTTAGAAGTGCATTTTTGGCCTGTCTAGCAAGTCCTTGCCACGACATGGGTCCGTTGGTACGGTGGAGCACTACAAAATGTGATGTTTTAAGCCTCAAACCCATTCCATTTTCATTCTAGTCCATCCCATTTTCTTCCTTAACACCGTTCTTCCTTTCCTAATTCCATGATGCCCCATTTATCACCAGTTTTGCTAGAAAACATGGGGACTAAGGTGGTTAATCAAACAAGCATGCCTCTTGGCTTGGGTTTTTGGAATTTGGATGGCGGGAAATGGAAGAAGATTTGGATTTTAGTGATTGGAGGAAGCTGCTTGGAAATTTAGGCTTGGAAGTATGTTTATGGGATGATGCCATGCATAAATATCATGGTAAGTCACTTTTCTTCATTTAAATTTGGACTTTTGTGTAAGCTAGGGTTTTTGTAAATAATAGATTTTTGGGAAAAATGATAAATTTATATCATGGAACCTTCAAGAAAACATTTAATACATGCTTAATAAGTTATTGGGAGTGAATTGGGTTTGGAAATCATAAATTTTGGTTTATTAGGGTTTCATGTTCTTCATGAACAATGATTTTGTGGGGAATTTGATAAGGATAGTTGTATAAGCCATGGGAGGAATGTGAAATTTATAAGTTATGATGCTTTGGGGATTTGTTTACGGTGATTTGGACTTGTAAAAATTGATAATGGACTATGACCTAGTTTAAGTTAATTGTGGAAATTATGTGTGGACTATGTAAGCAATAAATAAGTTGGATTAAAGACTTTATTGGATTTTTTTAAAGATGTTTAACTATGAATCATGTTAAAGACGTGTTGATCATGTCATATACAAAATGAATAGGGTTGCGACAAGTTAATGGACTGACCATAGTATTTAGAAATTGTATGTTATTGATTTGATGTGAATGTGGCAAATTTGCCTTTATAATATTTGTATGTATAAGACAAATTGAATATGGTTGGGAAGCTGTGAATGTTGTGGCATTATGGAGATGATTCATTAGTAAGGTAAGTAGACTTCATTTGTATGTTTATTTGATTGAATGGAGATAATCGTTATCTCCTAAGTTTATGTTATGATATATGAATGTATGAATGGAATGAAGGGATAGTAATTATTCCCTATTTATAAGAATTTGTAAGAATGAAGGGGGACATTGGACTTCCCATCAAAGTGAAATGTAATGTATCCTTGATTGAAGGGATAGATTATCCCATGGCTTATTTGATGCTTTATTATGTTAAGGATTGTGAATATCCCAGAATTTGACTATGCGGATTGGAATTTCGAGGATTCCTAGATGTATGTTTGGATGAGTTATGTTGAGATGGCTACATATTCCTTTTGTTAAAGAAATGGGAGGCCTTATGGTTCCATATTTTCATGTTTGCTTTTATGCATTGAAATTTTATGTATGGAATGTGATAAGGGATACATGATGGATCCCTATTATTGATTATTGTTTGTTATATAGTTTACTTACTGAGTTTGTTTAAACTCAACCTTGTCTATTTTTTTAGTTGGCAGGTCAAGCCATGGAAGATTACGATGACAGAAAAAATAAAAGAGTAATTTATTTGAGAAGTACATATACTTTGTGATAGAATGTTGTACTATTTCAGTGGGATTGGAATTCCTTTGTGTATGAAATTTAATTATTGAATCCTTATATTCAAATAATCTTAAATCTTTTATAATGAGAAGGAATTATGAAATTTATTTATAATAATGGAATTATGATTGTATATGTTATTCAAAAGATCGCAATGATGTAAAAGTGAAATATTGGCGTGTCCTAGTAAAGTATTTATGATTGTATTAAATCAATTAAAGTCCCCTTAAGTGTATTGCCATCATGACTTCCTTGGATCTTGGGTAACTGTGGAAGAGTGGATCTATGGATGTGTATTTTGGAAGCTGCATCATTGGTTTTTGTTTTTGAATTACATTATTGCTTTAATTTATGTCATAAATTGTTGTAGAGGTGGAGAACCCATCTATTCAGGTTAGGCTCTGCCAAATTTTAGGCAAAACACCCCACCCTAAAAGTAGGCAAATCAAGGTAAATTATAGTCCAAAATGGTAGGTCGGGCCACAAAAGGTGGGGCATGACAGAATGGTATCAGAGCCTAGGACTTACCTGTGTGATAAGTTCGGCTCATCTATGTGATATGATGACTATGGGGTATTAAAAAGAAATAAGAATTTACATGCCTGAGGATAAGTTGATTATGAATAGAGACCATGGGAGAATTTTAGATTTTGGGTAAATGAAAGGCGTGAATACGGAATAGAAAGGCAAGTAAACGATAATGGTGAATTGATATGCATATGAATGGATGACATATATGAAATGAATATGAATGGTATTTGTGATTTGATATAATATTGCATAGTGAATGCCAATATGAGATGCTTATGGAAGTACTATGATAGTACAAGTGTGATTGAAATAGGTATTTGTATTCATGATAAATGTATATTGTGATCAAAATAGCATTGGGAAATATGGTAGTGCTTATATGCATTTTATTTGAATGATAATATATTTTTTTAATGGTATAGGTAAAATGACAATGATGAGATTGCAAAATTTTGTTAATAAGTATGAGAAATTGAATTCAGTTTGATTTATTTAATTGAATTGTGAGGTAATCATGGGATTCCTTTGGTTAAAATAGTTGTGTGAATTTGATTGGTTAAGTAATCATTTTGATTTGATATGGCCTGCTATGATACTGTAATAGTTTTGTTATGCTAATGTATTTATTTTGTTGAAATATGTGTTCTTTTGTTCCTTGATGAATTTGGTTGTGATGGATGTTATATTTACCTACATGATTGAATAACTTTTTTTGTGAATATGTTGATTTGAATGGATGGATATATATGCCATGATTGTATTATTTGACATTGAATTACATCATGGCTGAATTAAGTTGTATTGATTGATAATATGATTGATGAAATTCTATACTTGTCCCCTCCAAATGACTGACAGAGAATTCATGCTATAAGTTTGAATTTTGAATTAGTATAATTGATAAGATAATTGATAGATGGAAAGTTTTTTTATATTTGAATTACTGAAATGGAGATTGTTAATGTTGCCTTGAGACAAGATACTGATAGTGTGATGGAAATCCATGTATGAAATTAAATTGGGTTTTGATTGAAACTTAGAAGGCCCATTTGGATTATGATTGAACATTTGATGCATGCAAAGTTCATATTCGAGTATCAATATCATTTGTATGAATTGAGATTGCAATATCATTAGAATACCATTTCTTAAACTTGGATTGAATATTATCAATGTTATTAGAATATAAATTCTAATATTATCAATGTTATTAGAATATAAATTCTATGTAATTGGGTTTGATTATGGTTTGAGAATGGGAGGTTGGATATGCATGGATTTGGTGATGTCCTAGGCTTGACTATTGATCGAGAATTAGATATTTGACCTTGTAATAAATATTTGGACATTTGGTTTTTTGATTGAGGCTTTGATTTGAATGCCTCTTGGAATATGGTTGAGATGGATATTTGAATGCTTGCCAAAATATGATTTATTTGTAATTCAAATTTAAGTGTTGTCGAGATGACTCCTTTGGTTTTGTTTTTATGATTCCTTTGACTGACACAATTTGACAGGAGGCCACCCGACCTGTCCCATTATAGAATGATTGGACACCCTCTGGGTGACGGCTACTAGGGTGACAATATGGTGGCATATGCATTACTTTTATGGCATTAGTGGCCTTTTTGTGTTTGTGACATTTATAACATTTTTGGTATTGATGGTATTAGTGGCACCTTCATCATAATTGTTGGCATTTGTGGCATGTTTGACATTTATAGTGATAATTTTTATGATTCATGTGGATGTACACACCTTGACGAGGATTGAAGCCCTACGATCATTGGCACCTAGTCGAGGATGAAAATCGTGCATTTTGATACTACTTTATTTATAGTTGAGTCTACTTGATTTGTGACTTCATCCACTTAGTTGTAGCTAAGTCGACTTGATTAGAGACTATATTCACTTTGTGTGGCAATCAAAATATGATGCTTAATTGAGTGTAGTGGTTTGCGAACATTTTTAATAAAGTAAATTTGATGACCATATGAACAAAATGCGGGACATGACACCTACTCGAGGCCAAAGGATTATGTTTTATTGTTTAGTATTATTGGTTAGTTAGATGTCTTGCAGATGATATCATGTGATGAAGTAATATCACCTAATTGTAGTTAGCGGCATATTAGTGAATTAGTTGATAAGGAAGTTGTAGTTTTCATGCAAATGAATTGAAATTGCATTTCAATAGAGTATTGGAATGAATGGACATGGTCAGTGCTACAGTGATATTAGGATTTGTATAACATCATGAGAGTGACACAGGAAAGCATGGTGGAAAAAGGATAGTAATTGATCTAGTTTTCTTGAGGTATAATTTAGTATTATGTTAAAATTTGGTGTAGTGATGTTATTGGTGTTAACCTGACTATATTAGTACTTGAGTCCATTGGATAGTGCATTATATATATGTGTGTTATTATGATTAGGTAATATGATCAGGAAGTCAAAACATGCATGGAATCTTCTACGAATATGAATCCACAAGTTCTAATCAAATTGTAAATTTGAAACAGTAATGACATTTATTTGATACTGAAAGTTTTAGGGATAAAATTTTTTGTAAGGAGGGGAGTTTGTAACACCTATGGTGTTTGAAATCTACTCATGTAGAAATGGGTAGAGTTTATTTTATGAATTCGATAAATTTCACTATTTGTAGCTATATAAAGTCAATGAGAAGAAAAGAACTTAAGTGGTGAAATGGAGCAAAAGCATATTTATGATCAATATGAATGGCCTAAAATGGTCATCATACATATTGTAATGTGTGTAGAACATTGGATTGAGCGCTGAATACAATTTGAAATGAAAATGGGCAATGGAGTTACTTATGATAGAAAAAGGTCGGTAAAAACAACTAAATGGGTGATTTTTGATAATTTACCTCAAATGAAGTAGTGAATGGTATGACTATAATTCATTTCATGTATTTGATGTGTGGGAAATGATTTTTATGATGATGGAAGTGTTTTATGTGAAATAAGATCATTGATGGTTTGTATAAGTACAAATTCTAAATTTGAATAGTTCTTTGTAATGAATGGGTTATTGTTTGAGTTTAGGGGTGAGAATTAATTTCTTAAATGAGTATTTGAGTTTAATTATGCATGAAATTAATGGGAAATGTAATGATTGGAAGTCTAAGAATGAAAAATCAAAGAAGAAGTGGAAAATTTGGAAGAAAACTAAAGGAGCACAAGTGTGTATTATGAAAATGCTGAATTTGAAAAGGGGTCATTGTGATTGAATTTTAACATAGATAATGGACTAATTTGAAATATTATTCAACATAGAAGTTGTAGGTCATGACATTATCTATGCAATGGAAGACAAATCACTTGATTTTGATATCCTATGAAGAAGTTATGACTAATACACCAAAACTATTCTAGATGATTGAAAAATAACAAGATAGATGAGATGGGTCAACTTAATTGAACTTTTTGACATGTTTGAGGGCTGATTTAGAAATATTTATTAACATTAAATTTGTATTCCTTGAATTTATCTTTCTAATTCCTTAAAAATCAGATGATTTGGACATCTTATGTAAAAACTCAAATTACTAATGCTATGTTAGGATAAAATTTCCCTGTCGCGGCAAGGCTTCAGAAAACCAATTTTTGGGTATACAGCAAGTCCCCCACACTTAAATTTTGCTTGTCCTTGGGAAAAATTCAAATTCACCTCCCCAAAAGATTATCAAGATTGCAATTATCATAAACAAAGAATAACTAAACTTTTTAAAACTCATAACACATCATGAATAAATCATTCTCACACAACCTACAATCATTTAACAAGCATTCTCTCTTGAAGATTGTTTACACTAAATAAGTAGAACCCTCATAGAAATAAACACTCTACTCTCATATATTTGAAGGGTATATGTTCTACTCAAATTCATTCCAATGAAAATGATCTACTATAAGCTTGCACATCTTCTCATTCTCCATCACCGGGTTTACATGCATATCATGAATCATAAGAACTTTTCATGGGTTGTAACAGGGTTTAGGGTAAAGGTGAGAAATATTTAGAGATGTAGCTCAAAAATCATTGAAACTAGTGAAGTATAAATAAATCAACTCATGCTCAAATGTATAAGACATGTTCAATTACTTGTTTTCTTCAGCATCTTTCACCTTTGAATACATGATGTATAAACAGACCCCTTCCCTTGGAATTTTGATATTTTCTTTTTTTATTTTTCTCTTTTTTTTCACCTTGACACATTTTTTTTCCAATTTTAAGAATAACAATCTATTCTATTTACCAATCATATCCATTCTACAAATTTTGACACCCCCACACTTTATTTCTTGTACACCCATACATAGCACAATGATAACCCATGCTTCACTAGATTTATGGCTTTGATAAAGATATTATTTTTCTAGGTATCAAGCTTGTAACATAGGTTCACAGTAAAAATCTATAAAGCTCAAAGGGGCTCAACAAGAGGAAGAACTAATCACAAGGTAGGCTATATGGCTCATGTGGTTCATAACAAAGAAGGCCTTAATCATGTTTATGCATGCATGTATCAATGTGATCTCAAAGAGAATCAAGGCAAGTTCTAGAGAAACAAATCTATAGAAGAATATCTCTCATGAAGAAAAAGGATGAGGCTGATGTGAATGTGTCAATCTAAAGGCTCAAAATCTCACTAGCTTTTATCTACGAAATTGAGTAATAACCATTCTCAAAGAAAATAACTGAACTGATCAATTGCAAATTGGAAGATTACTTATTTAATCATGTTATGAAATTTTCAAGCTTAGTTGAATCTTGCTCATGAAATCCTTAAACTCAAATCATTAGAAACCACCAAAACAAAGGGCAAAACTAACTCTCTCTCAATTTTTTTTCAAAAATAAAAGTAAAGATAAAAACAAGAGCACAATCTAAACCTAAATCTAAATCCTCTCCCCATACTTAAAATTTACATTATTCCCAATGTAAGGTCAAATGCAAACAAGATGCAAAATAACGATAATATAAATCCATAAATAAGAAGAAAATAAGAAAAAGAAACACAAACTCCCCTAGGGTTGCCTCCTAAGAAGAACTTTTGTTTATAGTCATTGGCTCAAATCATTACATCTTTCTTCAATCTGGAGCAATTACAAACTGGAAATAATGAAGCATGCATGTAGATGGGTCAATTCCTTTAATATCTTTCATTATCCAATCGATAGCCCTCTTATGCTTCTTAATAACATGCACAAGTTTCTCTTCTTGTCATGCACTGAGTTTACTGGAGATGATCACAAGCAAGGCTTCTCCATCTTCAAGGAACACATGCTTGAGGTGATTGGGAAGCGACTTCAAACCTAGAGTAGATGCCTACAAAATAGAGGGTAAAAGGCTCTTGTTAGAAATTGGTAACTTAATGTAAGGGTCTTTACCTGATTTTGGTAACTTTGAAAAGTCATCTAATGCTGCAATAGTTTCCTGCACATCAGTACTCAAAGGTAACACCTCATTCTCCTTCTCAAGATGTTTATTAATGGAAATTTCTAATTTATCTTTTCCATCAAGTTCAAAAACTTTCTGTACACAAGAATCAATCACATCAATGGAGTAAACAGGATCACTATCATTAGGATATTTCATGGCATCATAAATATTAACTTAACAATTTCACCATCAAATTTCATAGTGAGTGTGCCACTATGAACATCTATCTTAGTTTTGAATTTCCTAATAGAATGGGAGTCGTGTGATTACCATTCTCCATATCTAGCACATAAAAATCAACAAGAAAGATTAAATCATTGACTTGCATAAGAACATCCTCAACTACGCCTTTAGGATATGCATTCGATCTGTCAGCCAATTGAATTAAAACACAAGTGTTATTCAAAGGTTCAAGTTTTAAAGGAGCATATAAAGAATATGGCATGACATTAATGAAATCTCCTAAATCGAACATGGCCTTCTCAAGTTTAGTGTTGCCTATCATGTAAGGGATAGTAAAGATGCTTGGATCTTTACACTTTGCAGGGAATTTTCTTTGAATGATTATAGAAACATTCTCCCCTACTTTCATTCATCAGTAAGGTAAGTAGACTGTATTTGTATATTTATTTGATTAAATAGAGATAATCGTTATCTCCTCAGTTTATGTTATGATTTGTGAATGTATAAATGGAATGAAGGGATAGTAATTATTCCCTATTTTGTATAGGAATTTGTAAGAACAAAGGGGGATGTTGGACATCACATCAAAGTGAAATATAATGCATGCTTGATTGAAGGGATAGATTATCTCTTGGCTTATTTGATGCTTTGTTGTGTTAAGGATTGTGAATATCCTAGAATTTGACTATGTGAATTGGAATTTTGAGGATTCCTAGATGTATGTTTGGATGACTTATGTTGAGATGACTACATATTCCTTTTGTTAAAGAAATGGGAGGCCTTATGGTTCCCTATTTTCATGTTTGCTTTTATGCATTGAAATTTTATGTATGGAATGTGATAAGGGATACGTGATGGATCCCTGTTATTGATTATTGTTTATTATATAGTTTACTTATTGAGTCTGTTTAAACTCACCCTTGTCTATTTTTTTAGTTGGCAGGTCAAGTCATGGAAGATTACGATGACAAAAAAAATAGAAGAATAATTTATTTGAGAAGTAAATATACCTTATGATAGAATGTTGTACTATTTTAGTGGGATTGGAATTCTTTTGTATATGAAATTTTAATTGTTGAATCCTTATTTTCAAATGATCTTAAATCTTGTGTAATGAGAAGAAATTATAAATTTTATTTGTAATTGTGGAATTATGATTGTATATGTTATTCAAAAGATCGCAATGATGTAAAAGTGAAATATTGGCATGTCCTAGTAAAGTATTTATGATTGTGTTAAATCAATTAAAGTTCTCTTAGGTGTATTGCCGTCATGACTTCCTTTGATCTTGGGCAACTATGGAAGAGTGGATGTATGGATGTGTATTTTGGAAGCTGCATCGTTGGTTTTTGTTTCTGAATTACATTATTGCTTTCATTTATTTCATAAATTGTTATACAGGTCGAAAACTCATCTGTTTAGGTTAGCCTCTACCAAATTTTGGAAGAACACCCATCCTAAAAGTGGGAAAATCATGGTAAATTATAGTGCAAAGTGGTAGGTCCCATCTCGTAATGCAGGGCGTGACATAATGCCTGCTTCTTTGGAGTTCAATTAAGCATTTTCACCCAACCAACATAAATAACAACACAAATTAGGAAACAAGCAATTAAACTAATGTAAAATTGATAACCTAAGAATGAAACTAAGTTAATGCAATTATTTAAAAATGGAATTTTGCAAACAATAATATGAAATCCACCACTAATTCTAAGAATTGTAAATAAATAAAAGTTCAATGACTTGGGTTGCCTCCCAAGAAGCACTTTATTTATAGTCATCAGCCTCACTCTTTTCTTTTACAATCTACATTCTTTGGGTGGAAAATGTCTCCACTGTTTCTCTCATGATCAAAGTTATGTTTGATGTGCTAACCATTAAATTCGAACATCCATCCAACTTGTGTATTTAGCTCCATTGCTTCATGAGGAAAAACCTTGTTGACTATAAACAGTTCTGTCCATCTTGATTTAAGCTTTCCAGGAAATAATTTTGATCTTGAATTGAATAGCAAAACCTATTGTCCTAGATGAAATTCTTAGTTGACAAGGAGCTTATCATGCCATCTTTTGGTCCTGTCCTTGTAAATGCTAGTGCTTTTATAGGCTTCACAACGGAACTCCTCCAATTCATTGAGCTAAAGCATTTGTTTCTTCCTTGCAGCTTCCAAGTTCAAGTTCAATTTCCTCACTACCTAGTAAGCCTTATGCTCCAGTTTAAATGGGAGAGGGCAAGCTTTTTCAAACACCAACTGGTAAGGCAACATGCCAATTGGTGTCTTGAAAACAATCCAATATGCCCAGAGCATATCATTAGATCTTCTGGACCAATCCTTCTGGTTCAAGCCAACTGTCTTTTCAAAAATTTGCTTTATTTTCCTGTTTGACAGTTTTGCTTGTCCATTAGTCTTTGGATGATAAGAAAGTCCCACCTTATGTCTCATGCCATATTTAGAGAGGAGGTTGTTGAATAGGTTGTTGCAAAAATGCAACCCCTCATCACCAATGATGGCTCATGGTGTCTCGAATCTCTTAAAGATGTTCTTTTGTAGAAACTTCAGCACCACCTTCGAGTCATTAGTTGATGTGGCTACTGCTTACAACCACTTGGAGACATAGTTGATGACAAGCAGAATATATGAATGGCCAAAAGACATTAGAAATGGGCCCATAAAATCAATCCCCCAGACATTAAAGATTTCCACTTCAAGGACATTTGTTAGTGGCAGCTCATGCCTTCTCAAAATTGTTCCCATTTGTTGGCAGCGATCATAGGTCTTCACAAAGTCATAGCTATCTTTGAAAAGTGTAGTCAAAGAAAATTTTGACTAGAGGACCTTTGCAATTGTCTTGGTGGCACTGTGATGACCTCCAAATGAGGATGAATGACAATGTTGTAAGATATCCTCAATTTCTTCTTCCGGAACACATCTTCAAATGATCTAGTCAACAAACCTCTTGACTAGCAAAGACTCATCCCATAGATAGGCCCTGACATTATGTAGGAAATTCTTCTTTTGTTGCCATGAAAGGTCTGGAGGCAAGGTTCTACATACAATGTTGTTCACAAAGTCTGCGAACCACAGACACTTTCCAATCAACACAAAGAACTGCTTATCTGGTAACTTCTCATGAATAGATTGTTCTTAGCTTGGATGTTCTAGCCTAGATAGATGGTTGGCCACTACGTTCTCACTTCCTTTCTTATCTCAGTTGTCCACGTTGAATTGTTATACAAGCAAAATCCACCTAATCAACCAAGGTTTCACATCCTTCTTTGCAAACAAATACCGGATAGCTGCATGTCAGTGTGCACTATGACATTTGAGCAGATGATGTATGCTCTAAACTTCTCAAGTGCAAACACCACAGCTAACATCTCCTTCTCAGTTGTGATGTAATTCTGCTATGCTTCATCTAACATGCAACTTGCATAGTAGATTGCTCTGATGATTTTGTTTCGCTTCTATCCAAGTGCAACTCCAATTGTAGTGTCACTCGTATCACACATTTTCTTGAATGGTCAGCGCCACTAAGGCACCACTAGAATTGGAGCCAAAATCAATATCTCCTTCAGTGTCCTAAAAGCCTGCAAATAATTTCATCAAAGTTAAATGGCACATCTTTTTTCAAAAGATTACATAAAGGTTTTGAAATTTTCAAGAAATCTTTTATGAATCTCCTATAAAAGCCTACATAGCCTAGAAAACCATGAACTCCCTTTGTACTTTGGAGGTGGGAGTTGTTTGATGGCTTCAATTTTTGTTCAGTCTAGTTCCAATCCATTAGCTGAAACTTTGTGTCCCAACACAATGCCTTCTTTAACCATAAAATGACACTTTTCCAAAGTAACAACTAGTTTATTCTCCTCACATTGCTGCAAGATAGGAGATAAGTTATGTAGGCATTGATTGAATGTAAGATCAAAAATAGAAAATTCATTCATAAATACTTCCATGATATTCTCCATCATATCATGGAAAATCACCATCATGATCGTTAGAAAGTGGTGGGAGCATTGCAAAAGCCAAAGGGCATCTGTTGGTTGAGGGATGAATTGAGCTTTTTAAAATCTTGGCCAATATAAAATCAAAATATTATAATAATTGTGAAATGAATCATGCAATATAGATCACACATATTTTATAGAGGTTTGGCTCACAACATGATACCTACTCTTCTCTCTTAGTCAGTTTCACTTACTATACTCAGGTTCCACTAATCAACAGTTGGTTTTCTCAAGCTAACCAACAAACTCTTACATAGGTTAGTTTTTTAGAAGCTCACCAATAAACTGATACACAGTTTGGCTTTCCAAAAGCTCACCAATAAACTTATACAAAGGTTGGTATTCTAAAAGCTCACCGATAAAATTTTCCCAGTTGGTTTCCAAAGCTAACCAACAAACTTATACATGGTCGGCAAGTCACTTGCTTGTTATCCCAATCAATAAAGAAATATAAAATAGGAAATGCCTCTTACATAGGCTAAGTTTGTACATAATTAAATGCAGTAGTAAAACTTATAACAATAAATACAAAGAATTTCAAATTCCCTTAAGTTGCTATAATAAATAAGCTTTGAATACAGATAGCTTTCTGGCATTATGAAGTTGAAAGAAAACTTAATGTCTGAGAGTAAATGCTCTTATTTTCTTTCTCAATGATTTCTTATCTTATATCTTTGAATGACTTTTCTTTAATCTTTTATAACTGAATTTAAATTTTGCCCATTAGATATGACAACATTCATTTAATGAGAGTGAATTGACAGGATTTTCTGTCCGTTGGAGCTTTCTCATGGATTTTCATGTCTAAGATCTGTTGAGCCATGTCTGAGTTTAGTTTTTATGTTTGGAATTAAGTTTTCAGACTTGCTTAACTCATTCAGCTAAAAATTGACAACTTGGCCATGTCTCAAAATGAACCATTATGTCTAGGTTCAAATAGTCATGTCTGGAATTAAATTTTGGACTTGGGCTAGTGCTTGGCTTGCAACTAACTTCTTTCTTCTATGTTTGGAAATGATTTGCCATGTTTAAATTTGAGTAGCCATGTCTAAAATTATTATTTCAGACTTGAATGAATTGTTCAACTCACAACAATGTATTCAATCATGTCTTAAAGTGAATCCCCATGTCCGAAAATGATCTCCATATCTATAATTAAGATTTTGGACTTAGATTTCTGGACAAGTTCTTCTCTTTAGTCTTCTAGGATTTCTAGACAAGTTCCTCTCTTTAGTCCTCAATAGTGTTTGGGTCTAGATTTTGTGTTTGAGAATTTCTTCATAGTTCCAATGTCTTGACTTCTTGTTTAGAAATATCCAGGTCTTGTTCCATGTCTGGAATTGGTTATGTGATGTTCAGTGTTTGTTTCTTTGCTTAGGTGCGAGACTTAGATTTTTCTTCATTTTAAAGACTTAATCTTTGTTTGTCTTTGAGAACAAGTCTGAATGACTTCGATGGTTTTTGAGGTATGAATTTTTCACACACCACTTCTTCAAAATTTCAGTGTCATTCTTTCTTATTTGAGCATTTATATTTTCTTCTTCATTTATTTGTGGATCTTGTCTCTGATGTAGTCTCATATATGCTCTCCACTTATGTTGTTTCCCTAATATATTTTTTGTTACTGCACACTTGGGAAATAATGATCAGTAGCTTAAACTTTCACTCATGTGCTTTTGCTCATTATCAAAACTTAACATGTTAAATATATTCATCATCAAAATCAAGGCTAGTAAAGAGGTCTGGTTCAACAGCATCCTCTTGTATGCAAATGTACCATATGAACAAGTAAAAATCATTTTCTCTTGGTCCTTTGGGACTATCACAATCTGATTGAAGCCTGAGTATCCATTAAGAAAATAGTAATTTTTAGACCCAGCCAAACGGTCCAACATCTAGTCAATGAAATGTAGGGGAAAGTGATTCTTTATGGTGGTTTTGTTTAACTTCCTGTAGTCAATACATGCTCGCCACCGAGTGATTGTTCTAGTAGGTATTAGTTCATTATTTTCATTTCAAATCATTATCATCCCACCATTATTTGAAACACATTGCATAGGACTCACCCACTCATTGTCAGAAATTGCATAAATAATACATGTTTTGAGTAGTTTCAACACCTCAACATGAGTTCATTGCGAGGTTGAGTCATCGTTGATGTCTATGACTTACATGAGTCCTCCATCAAGATCTTATGCATACAGATTGCTGGACTTATGCATTTGATATCCTTAATCGATCATGCAATGGCTGATTTATGCTCCCTTAGCACTCTAGAAGTTTTTACTCTTCTAATCCTATTAGAGAAGAAGAAATATTCACCAAAAAGGATTAGTTACTACCTAAAAATGCATACCTAAGGTGCATTGGCAATTGTTTCAATTCAAGCATAGTTTTCACTTCCTCCACTGATGTGTCCTCTTCTAGTGCTTCCACGTTCATGCCGATTTTCTCCTTTGCTGGTGTCTCCAATGCCAGGACATGTTTGATCAATTCTTTCAAACCTATCATGCCTTTATTCATAGAATTTGTAATGCAATTTTTCAATGGGTCTTGAACACTTTTGTTAGTAAATACAGAGTTAACACACTCGATCAAAACCTTTATCCTATTGCATGTGTCTTTTTCAAGAGGAAAGTTCATACCATGGTACATGTTAAACTTTACCTCCTCTTCATTTATCCTCAACATCAGCTCTCCTTTCTGGACATCGATCAGTGCCCTTTCTCTTACTAAAAATGGCCTTTCTAAAATCAGAGGCACTTCCCTATCTAGTACAACAAAATTCACCAAAAAGATGAACTTGTCCATGTTGACTAGCATATTCTCGCTGACTCCCCAAGGATAAGTCAAAGACCTATCTACTAACTGCAATGTGATGGTTGTAGGCTTCACCTCTCCCAGTCCAAGTTTCTAAAAAATTGACAAAGTCATTAAATTAATGGATACTCCTAAATCACATAATGCCTTATGAAAAGAGGAACTTCCTATGGTGCAAGGTATAGTGAAACCCCCTAGGTCCTTCAGTTTCCGAGGGAGTTTTCTTTATAGAATTGCATTACATTCCTTTGTCAGCTATCTCGAATTCCTCATGCTTTCGCTTCTGGGACATGATCTCTTTCATAAACTTGGCATAGTTGGACATCTACTCCAAAGCCCCTACAAAAGCAATATTTATGTGAATTTTCTTAGAAATTTTCATAAACTTACTGAACTATTTATCTATCATCTTTTTCTAGAATTGTTGAGGAAAAGGGAGTTTGGGTTTTAGCATAGGAGGATTGTCAGGAAATGTGCTCCTCCTTGGTTGGTAGTCTTCCCTTTCAAGTTCCTTTTTCTTCTTTGCTTCCTCTTCCTTTTCCTGTACTCCATCCTGGCTTTCTGCCTTTGAGTACAAATTTGGCACTTGGTGGTTCTTATTCTCTTCTACTTCTCAATTTCACAACATTATAGTACTCCCTTGGGTTCTTCTCCATGTTGCTTGGAAAATTACCCCTGTTTGAACTGCTAGAAGAGCTTGAGAGCTATCCAATCTGCATTTTTAGAGACCTGATAGAAGCATTAAAGTTACCTATAGTTGTTTCAATGTCATCAAATCTTTCTTCATTTCTAGAAGACCTGGCCTAACTCTCATTTATGAAAGTGCTCATGAGGTTTTTGAGAGAAGACTTCTTCACTTGTGGTTGAGATTGGTGTAGAGGTTGCAACATAGGAGGATGGTCCATTGTGTTCCTTACATTGCCATAAGAAAGATTATCTTGATTTTTCCATCCAGGATAATATTGGTTCTACAAGTTATTTCCCCAAAAATTATTATAGCCCTTATTGTTGATAAATTGCACTTCTTCTCTAGTTGGATCTGCAGTTGTTTATGCTTCAATTGGTAGAAAAGAAGAAGAAGACTCTTTTACAATAGACACTCCTTTAGATGCTAAGTTGGCTGTCGTCAATTGGTGCATCAGAGATGACATCTGTGCAGTAAGGGCTATGATCGAATCCACCTTATAGCAACCTATAACCTTCCTCACCATATTCCTTTCATTTGGCCATTGGAATGTATTGGAAGCCATGTCTTCCAGTAATGAGTATGCATCAGCTACAATCTTGGTCATTAATGAACCCCCAGATGTAGCATCAACGATTGTCCTCATTTGGCCATTTAATCCATTTAAGAACTATTGAATTTGTAGCTAATCAGGTAAACTATGTTGTGGATATCTTCTAAGTAAATCCTTGAACCTCTCCCAACACTCATACAGTGGTTCAAAGTCCAATTATCAAAATTGGCCTATCTCACTTCTTTTTTGAGTCATTTTGGCCGAAGGAAAGAACTTTGCTAGAAACTTCTCCATCACCTCATCCCATGTCCTTATACTCCCTAGTTATAAACTCTACAACTAGCCTCTTGCTTTGTCTCTTAGTGAGAATGAGAATAACCTTAACTCAATTGCATTGTCTAAGATGTCGTTCATCTTCATAGTGTCGTTGATCTCATGGAACATTACCAAATGAATGTTTGGATCTTCACTTGGAGAACCCCCAAACTAGTTCTGCTGGTGCATATTTATTAATGAAGGCTTCAACTCAAAATTATTGGCATTTGATTGCTAGATAAGTGATACTTGAATAATTGGCATTGATTGTTGGACAAGTGATGCCTAAATAAGTCATGTTAATCATAGGCTTGAAGTAATCGTTGATTAGTCTCTGGTGGTTTTGATTTGTTGGCTATTGGTTCTAATTTGGCTGCTAGTTTTGTTTTGGTTCTACCATTGCATAGGATTCGACTTACTTTGCTTTTCAGATTTCTCATAGTGTTCTCTCATTCTTTGGATCAAAAGGAGCCAAGTTAGAATCTTTGAGATTTGCATACACTGCGAAGAGAGTTGAATAAATTGATTCTAAAACAATAAAAGGAAAGGAAATAGAATACAATAAAATAAGAAAAAAAATCCAAATTAAAGCTAGGATTATCTGTTGATGATATTACTGAAAAATGAAAATAATTACAATACCTAGCAACAACGCTAAAAACTTGATTGTTGTTAACTAACTACAAGTATATAAGTTTTGTAATATAACAGTGAGATAGTGTTGTACCCACATGGATTGTGTATTTTAATTAATCGCTAGCTATTATTATGAATAATTCTAACTTTATCTGGATAATTGAGAAATAAAGAATTGAATGATAAATAAAATGGACAAGCTTTGAATAGAAAAATCAAGGCATGAAAACTCTAGAGGATTAATTTCATTTATGCTTCATTCATGGTATTTTCAATTTATTCCAGGTTGATCATTACATTGGTTTACAAATCAGGAATCCTAAAACACTAAACTCCCTCTCTCAAGTGTTGAGTCAAGTATCTATTCCCAAAATTTTAATTTCAATATTTCTATAAAAATTAGAATATTAGGAATGCATTAAGATCTATGATTATCTTTAAATAATTTCATAAAACCTAGAAGCTCTCCTGAATCAATTATGATTTTATGTTGTGATGCCTAGATCCTATTTAGGGTTACCTCACCTGAGTGTCAAATCCTAAATACTTGATCATTCAATAAATGGCCAGTAAATTGAAAGCACTAACACAAAATGTCACAAATAAACCAATTGCAAGATCAATCAAGTAATTCATTGATTATACCATGAATTCTAAATCTATCTCCCATCTAAAAGGAGGAAATTAGATACTCATGATGTAAGATAAATCCATCACATAATCGTTCAACATCATCATAGTTTAAATCCCAAAAAGTAATTCCAATGGCAAGAAGCAAATGGAAACACAAGAAAACAAAGATAACAATGTCTTCCTCGTTTCTACTTATCTTTCGATCCTTGAATTTATGCTTCCTCCTTTTGATCTTCAAACTCAATCTACTTCCCTTCAAAGTGTAAAAAAAATCCCAAAAGCCCTAAAGAATGTACCTAAGAACTCCCCCAAAACCCTCTGCTAGGAATGGTTTATCTCACAAGTTCAGGGTGAGAATTTGTGCACATGCACTATAGCAGCGTGGGTGTCGCGACATTGAAGTTGCTTCTCGTTGGTTGTTCGTTCATTCATGGAATGGGTACTGCAACTTTGCTTTTGGGTGTGGAAATGCTAGTTTTGCTGCCCCTTTTTGTTGAATTCTTGCTTCCTTCAATTGAGTCTTCTTCAACTATCCCATTGCAGCCTTCTTTTGTTTAGTTATTCTCCATTCTTTCCACTTTCCATTGTAGCTATAGAAAAATAACAAACACACATGAAATGCATATAAACTCCTCAAGAATTAATAGTTAATAAGCTAGAACACTATTAAATATAATTGAATAAAATTCACTTATCATCTATCCCATGTTACTTGTTAGAGAGAGTATTTTATTTCGATGAAGGAAGCACCAAAGGTCTATCTTGATCTTTGGAAATGGTTAAAATCAATAAGGAAGCAAAAGAGCTTCTTTGTATCAATAGAAGAATAGATAAAGGAAGGAATTGAGGTCTATTGCTCCAATGGTAGTTTCGTACAATTTTTCACAAAGTCATTTCAATATTTATTTCTCAATTAACAATCTTACGTCTCTCCAAGGTGTTAAGACTTACCCCATAATTAGCTTTATTTTGATGAGGATCAGGCTTTAATAACTAAGTTTTGATGATAAGCAAACATATGAATAAAAAAGTTAAGCACTAATAAGTTTGCTTCCAAGTATTACATAAACAAAATCAAAAGCTTAATGAAAAACATAAGGAAACTAAATTCAAGGTGGTATGAAAGTCAAGAATGAAGTTTATCAACTCAAACATAACACAAAATGAGAAAGAAAGGAAGAAAATAAGTAAATGCGAAGGAATGTCAAGGTTTTAGAGAGCAAAGGACACTTAGAGGAGAGCTTTACATTCTAGAGAGGCATATAAAACGCTCAAAAAAGTTTACATTCTAGCATTGCTCCCAATTATTGTAGCACCATTACTGTAGCAATGGTATTGTAGTAGTGGTAGGCGCGTGGGATGTGGCAAGCGATATGAGCAGTAAAGAACCATATCTTTCTAATCTTTTAACACATTTATCCATTTTAAATATATGTTGACCTAAATATTGATAAACTAAGTTTAATGCAAGTTGTATAATTATAATTTGCCTCTTTTCAAATGCTTTAGAGAACCATAAAAAGTATTGAAGTTGATAACTCATGTAACTTCATGTTTCATCTATTCCTTTGGGTTTTTTTAAAATTAGTGGCTTGATTTTAAACAAGTTGAAAACATGCATATTGTATCATCAATTTACTCAACATATATTTGGAATTTTAATATCATTGTAGCTATTATACTCAATGTAGTTTAATCATTCTTCAACCACTTCACTTTACACTCCAAATCATTCATTTCATATTGTATTGAATTTATCCAAATATGGTAATAACATTGAATATATCCATTTACTATTAAATACCATTTAAACACATCCAATATCATTGATTGCAAAATGAATTTTTCCTTATGTATCACTTCTAAAACTATTAAAACTTCATTATCTTAGATCAAGTGTTAGACAAGTTTTGTTGTCATCAAAACTACACACCTAAACTCAATAATCTCCCCCTTTTTTATGATGACAAAACTTGATGACTTGTGGCAGTAAAAATAATGCTAGTGAACTATAAGCCAACTCCCTCTATTTATCTATCTATCTTACTTATTGACCTTTAGGAGTTTGTTACATTTGTGCTCATATGCTAAGACATGAAAATAAGTCATGACAATTGATATTACTTTTCTCCCAGAGACACAAGTCATGACAACTCTTTTCCCCAAGTCATGATAGCTCTCCTCCCCATAACAACTTATGGCAATTCTTCTCCCTCTTTTTGTCATAATCAAAAGGTCCAGCCCATGGGAGTGGGGATTGTAGTTAAAAATTTACTCCAACATTCATGTGTTGTTTTGACTCTAAAGGATAAGACACGTAGGCACCACTTAGCAATAAATGTAATTTAACATCATGATCATAAAGAGATGGGATAGGAATCAATTCAAGAAGATTCATGACATGAGCAATACTCTTTTTTTTTTATTCCATGTATATGATAAACTAAACTCTTGAATTAATACACAAATGTTAAACCCTTTCTTAAAGATTACAAGAGACCTCACTAGGTATTAAATTCCTAATCGAGATCTAGAAAGTTGAAGTTCCCCAAACAGTTTTAACAAATACCTTGGGGCTATAATCATCTTAAATTATATTCATAATGAACTTAAACACTTTCATTGATGCCCAAGTCAAGATGTATCCATTTTCATTTTCAGAAATCATTTGATCAATGTATATCCATTGTATCCATTTTGAAGTATCTTTTAGAAAAGTTAGAAAATTTCTCATTCAAACCAACTTCTGAAGCATGTATATGTAAAGTGCAAGGAATTTCAATTCATGTCACATAAGGTGATCAATTTATATCAAACAGAATAAAAAATTCAATATCACTTGCATCCTTTCGAGTTAAATAGTTCATACAAATTCAACGGTCAAATAACACCTTCAAATTATGTGGAACCCAAGTTCTAAACTTTCAACCTATATCTAAATTGAGTCTCTTCCTCCCCCTAAAATTCATAATATAAAACTTTATAACTCATCTTCAAGTTAAAATTCTAGCTCATATTCTCTTAATTCATAAATTCTTCGGTCTCCTCCTATTCACTGTACTATACTACACTTCCAATGTTATTCTTATTTTATCACCAAACATGTCACATTAAAGCTTTTATGAATGTCATAGTCATGAATAATAGGAATAATTCACCAAGTTGAAATAATTCATGACATGAACACAATCTTAAACATTCATTGAATTTTGAAATATTTCCTTAATTATTTCAATCATAAGAAATCAAGACATAATGATGATTACAGAAGGTCTGACCAGGATTAGAATACTTATTCGAGACCTTAAACTATAAAGTTTTCCAAACGGGCTGGACATATGCCTTGGGACTATAATTTTGCTTCATGATATGATTATCACATACATAATCTGAACTTCATTTAGTCATGAGCATAAGCACTGCTTTTTCCAACCAAGACAGTTAATAATGAATTTCATAATGTAACCTCATAACACAAACTAAATATCAATCTAATAAACCCATGAATCCAAACCAAAAATATCAATCCACATGAATCTCAAGCTAATAAATTTGGATCAGGTAAGCACATAAATTGAGTTCAAAAATATCAAACCAAGTATATGATCATTGAAAATTTTTCTCCCCCTTTATTTCTCAATTGAAGCTCCTTAATTTTCTTAGTTATTTCTTCTATCTCAATGGTTGTAAATTTTGAACCTGCCACATACAATAATTTTGAAGTTTTTTTTCAATCCCAAACACATTTCTTTTTGCCTTTTTTGGTACCCAATCAATAGGTACAATTTTGTTTGTAAAATGGTGTGTGATAAAGGATTGTGCAATGTCTCTTGCTCTCCATTTGAATATAGCACCTTTTCTTTGCATTTTCATTGCTAAACAATCATAGATTTTGTGCCCCAATTTGTTACAAAAATATCACCTATGACAGGTTCTACTTGGTGCTTGATTTGGGCTATTCAAATTTGACTTTTGCTTTCTTATCCATGAATGCCCATTGTATTTTCCAAGTTGAGAAGAGATGCCTTTCTTATCTATTATGATCATGCCTTTGGTCCATCCCATGAATTTCTTAGGCTCATGTGGTTTTCCTCCATTTAATTCATCACAGCCAAGTCCTTCTTTCTTTTTTGTCTTATCATCCTTAGGAACTTAGTGATAGAGTCTCCTGGGTTGGAGAATTTGTTTAGCATACCATTGAGAACTTCTATCTCTTTCTTTAGATCATCAACTTCTTTTCGCAAAGATAGAATTCTCTGGGTCAACTCAGCATTCACTTTGATTGTTGCATTAAAATGTCCCTTGTTTGGAATAAATCGGTTACAAAGTATTTCAAATTCATTGAAGAGACAATCATATTAATGTTGCAGCTCATCAAGCTCATTGCATTTACTACATTCACTAGTAGAGCTTGAGTAATCTAAACTAGAGGAGTAATAAGATTTTATGTCAATCCCCATGTCTTTGTTCATCTCTTTGAGTTGATTTTTTGTAGCTATTTTTTGTTGAGATTTCATTCTCAATTTGTGCAAAACAACAAATTCTTGCCATATTTCAAAATTCTTCCTCTTTTTCTTCACTTGAGCTTGTGTTGAATAATTCATCCTAATTTGTGCAATCATATTTCAGGTGCCCAATGCCTCATCATTTGTGGCATTGAGGTAGTTCTCTCTTTCTTTCTCTTTTCTTTTTGTCTTTTGCTTTAGGTTGCATTTTTGAATAGTTGTCTCCACTTCTTCTTACAAATCTTTTGAATTTTCTAGTGAACAATGCAACTTCATCTTCAGTTGTTGAGGTTGACTTACTGCAACTATCCCTATTTGCTTAGAATAATATGGCTTTCATTTCTCTTTGAAGTTCTTCACTCTCGTTTTTGACCATCTCATGTGACATGAGGGAGCTAATCAAATCATCAACTTTAAGCCCATTTAGATCCTTTGCTTCTTCGATGGTCATAAACTTTTGGTTCCATGATTTAGGAAGCGCTCAAAGAATCTTTATAACCTATTCAAATTTAGAATATTTCCTTTCCAAGCTCTTGAGGGCATTAGCAATTTTTGAGAAACTGGCATACATCTCAGACATGCTTTCACCATCTATCATTCTAAAATCCTCAAAGTCTCCAATGAGAATGTTTCTCTTAGTTCCTTTCACTTATGAGGAACCTTCATAAATGGAGACAAGTTTGACCCAAATTTCCTTGGTGGCTGTGCAAGATGAACTCTATCAAATTTAGTAGCAGATAGTGCAGAAAATAGAGAGTTCATTGCCTTTGCATTGTTTTGGACATTTTATTGCCTCTTATTCTATCCATGCACTTATGCTTGTTTTAGGGAGGTTTACTCCTACTATAATGGCTTCTCAGAAATTCATATCATTAGCCATTATATACTAATTCATCCTCAACTTCCAATATGTGAAATTGATTCCATCAAATAGAGGTGGCCGGGTGGATCATTTCCCATCAGCAATTATATAGGATGAAGAAAATGGGTTAGCCATTTGGATATCAACAAGTGTTTATGTAGCCCACTCTAATACCAATTGTTAGGTCCCTTAGTATTGGGATACTAGAAAATCAAGGTAGAAATTATTAAACATGGCATTTGGTAACTTAAACATGTTTTGGTAAAATGGTATTTCCAAATCATAATATTTCCTTGGAAAACGCATTGCCAAAAACTACAAATAGAGTTGAAAAAGATGGCAAAATTCCACCCAAGGAAAATTGGCCTTTGATTCCTCTATCAACTATAAGAGGTGAAGATAAAACTTATTTGGGCTTTGATTGCACTACTAGAGGAGACAAAGGCAAAATATCATTTGGCCTTTAATTGTGCTACCAACTTATTAAGGTATAGAAAAAAAATCAGAATGACATCCAGCGAATGGGTGGTTAGAAGCTGAACATTTCCTTCAGAAACCAAATAATGTTGGGGTGATTTTAAGATCACTTAATTGCTATCGATATTCAGTTTTCATCCAATACCAAGAATGAATAGTTCAAGGAAATTGATGTTGAACCATGCTCATCCCACTCATGAATTTTGGGCTAAAAATTTTGGATAGATTAAATATTATTTCTAGTAGAATTATTCATTGACATTTAAAACTACCGTCTGACATTACTTGAACCAAAACATGTTGGGTCCTGTGATTATCTAGTATTAATGCCAAATGGGAGGTAAAGCTTTTGGCATGCAGACATTATTGAAACCAGAAAATCCAAAGTTGCTACAAATGGTGGGCCCTATGACTTGGTGAGGTCAAATTTGCATTGATGAAATAAAACCATCTCATATGGGTTGATATTTCCAACCAGAACTCTAGCAGAATTCCAGAATGGAGCCTATGATCAAATAAGGGATGTGTTAAACTTCAGAGAAACGCTAGCTTTTTTATGAGGAAAATTACATGGGAGGGACCAACAGTGCATAAAACATAAGTCAAAACTCTCCAATAAGACATGCAGCTAACCTACCCTTTAGCACAAACAAAAAGGCTAAGGAATTGTGTTTCCTTTGTCCATGCATAGAGTTAACATGCAAATGGAGAACACATAGGCAAAGTGGGAAGACAAGTCACATAGACAACATAAAAACACCAAGTGATGTAGCCAAAGATGAAAGCCATGCATAGGCAACGACATGTACAATTTGCCGGTAGTGCAAACAATGTTTAGCTACTGAAGGAATTTCTCTAAGCGTTGTCAAACTAGTGAGTGGGTCACATAGATGCGAAAAAAGGGCTGGCCAAATGGCTCTTTCAAAAATGTGGTCGAACAGGTCATGCAAGTAGGCAACAACGTCTTCAGAGATCAAACCACATGGTCATCGCTCAGGCAACAAGTTGTCCAAGTGGGTTGCGTAGATGCAATAAATGTTGGCTGATGAGGTCACACAATCAAAGGAACTTTAATGTGCAGAAAGTTGTCCAACCAGGTAGCACAGATGTTAGCACCCAGTAGATTGCACAAGCAGCAATGCTTGAATCTAACAAAGTGGTGTAGACAATGCTGTCGAGCTAGCAGAAAGGTGCGTAGTTGAGATGCTATGTAGGCAAAGTGGGAAGACAAGGTCGCACAGACAACATTAAAATACCAAGTCATTTAGGTAGCAAGAAACCATCACTCATGCAAACAATGTCAAGGATGCAAGCAAGCAATGTGTAAAATTCACGAGGTCATGCACGCATCATGTAAAATTCAAGGGATCTTGTGGTCAGAGCATTGTGAAGGCAAAAGCCCAGTAGGTTGTGCAACTAAAGTGAAATCACTCAACTTAGATGAATTTTCAAGGATTGAAAATTGTATTAGTATTTTAATTGGGTAAGAGAAAGCTATCCAGACATGCAAAGCATTTCAGACTCATAAGTAACAAAATTCTGATGGAATTAACATTTTATGTTGATGATGCAACCCAAATCATAATTAAACAGATGCCTAATCTGCACTATCAAGCTTGGATCAAAAGGGGTTTGCTAAAATTAAATTGGACCTCACATCGATGGTTTAGATCATATATTTGGTGGCTTAACCAAACTATTGAGTGGTTTGGTAGAGTGGTATTTCTAAAATATTATTGAAAAATGCATTATAAAACACTAAAAATGGGGTTACGAAATTCCACCCAAGGCAAATTAGCCTTTGATTCTTCTACCCACTAGAGGAGGTGAAGGCAAAACTCTATCTAGCCTTTAGTTCCTCTACCTACTAGAGGAGGTGGGAAAATTGCAAAACACACCCAAGTAGTAGAGGTGAAGGCAAAGCTTCAAATGCTCTTTGATTCCTCTACCTACTAAAGGAAGTGGGAATTTTACAATCCACTCCCAAGTAGCGGACATGGGAAAATTATAATTTACACCGAAGTAGAGGAGGTGAGAATTTTAGAAATCACTCCTAAGTAGTGCAACCTTGCTCTCCAAGCCTATAATTGCTCCCCTCCTCTCTCATTTAAATAGACAATTATTTTGGATTAAAGGCCTTGAGGACTCTTCAAGAGGCAGGTGCCTCCCTTGAGGCCAGAGGCTTTTTGCCCACTGGATATTTATTCTTCACGAGGTGGGTGCCTCCCCTGACGTTGGAGACTTTTGGCCTACTGGATATTTTTCTTGGTGCCTAAGGGCACTTTGCTATGGTCCCACCATGGTACACATGTGAGTCCCACCCACATTTTGGTATGGTAGGTCTCAGATTGGACAGTTAAAACATACTAAAACTGTTTAAACCTGTAAATGGTAGAGTTTCCCCAAAAATAACCTCATGAAATCGGAGAGATGATGACATTGTCTTACATTAATTAAGAACTAACATTATCATAAATTATCATTAATGCTAATCACAATTAAGCTTATTAACTCAAAGTGTAATTAGGCTTAACTCATGCAACCTAACTCTACAATCTCTCAAAGGATAACTATAAAGATCGCCCACTTTTAATTTTTCATAATATATTGGAACCCACCACTCACCTAGTCACCTAAAAGCCTAAGTCTAGTATTAAGTCACTGAGTTATGACTCACCAAGTCAAACCTTAGCAATCACCATTCACTTAGTCACTCAAAATCCTAAGTCTATGACCAAGTCACTAAGTCATGACTCACCGAGTCAAAACTTAGTAAACACCCCTCTTCAAATCATTCAAAAGCCCAAGTCTAGGACCGAGTCACTGAGTCATGACTCACCGAGTCAAATCTTAGTAAATACCATTCATCAAATCAACCAAACCCAATCAATCTGGCCTACTCTTTCTAAGCTTCTCATGGGCAATGGGAGAAAGATAACTAAAACCCAATCAACTTGGCCCTCTCTTCCTAAGCTTCTCCTAGGCAATGTGAGAAAGCTGACCAAAGCCTAGTCAACTTGGCCCACTCTTTCTAAGCTTCTCATGGGCAATTTGAGAGAGCTAACCACCTATTTTCTTCTAGTCTCTTTCAAGTTTAAAAATAATAGAGATCACCTGGTCTGGAGTCCTTCCATGATATACTAATTGGGTTACAAATCACCTATTGTATCTATGGTTTTTTATAATTTAATTGATAAAAATCACTCAATTTTGATTCCATCTAGGACAAACCAATTAGATCAAAAATCGAGTCTTTAGGTTAACCAAGTGTCTAGCAACCTAGTCTAGAGCTATATTATCCTCTCTGCCCATTGGCTTAAGGTGATATCCTAAATATAAAGCCATTGCAATGTGCTTGGCGATCCTAAAGGCAACACACATTTATTTTAAGAGAGAGTGTGTTTTATTTTTGGGTCTCTAAGATGCATTGTACTTTTTCTTTTAATCAAGGGTTTTCTCCCATTATAAAAATTTAATTAAGACCACTTGTGGTTTGGGAAGTGAATATGCAATTTTCTGATGTACATGGCAAGTGTAATTAATTGAGGACATTAATATAAAAATGAAAATTATTTGATTCATTACTTCAAATGACAAACCTTTATATTGTTCTATTTTTATTTTTATGTTCCTCTTTTGTACTTGTTACAAAATGGTGAACCCAACGTGAAACATCCCACCATTATTCTTTAAGGAAAAGTAATGCTAATGCATTTTAAAGACTTTATTTTTCATGGAACTTACTAAGCTCTTCTTTTGCTTTTTGCAGATCTTCAGGCATTTCCACATTCTCTCTTTCCTTTCCAAAGCTCGATCCTAATGGCGTCATCACTCACATTCAGATTCTTGCCAAGTGGCAGCTTTGCAATCAACACCCCTTGGAATTTCGACAGGAGTGTCCCTCACTCCTTTATCATGGTGTTGACGGGCCTGGCATTGGTTATTTATAGGAGGGACTCGGGGGCTCCAATTACTACCTCATCCAAGGTTGTTATGTTAGCTCCCAAGATTGGCCTAGTAGCACTTAAGGCCACTCCAACAACTCCCAAGGTTGCTTCCATGATCCCAACCCTTGCCAACAGTGAGGTTGAAAAGAAGCACAAGAAGAATATGAGACAGAGGAGAAAGACTATTTCTCCTCATGCTCCGCAAATTGTTGGAGATTAACTTGTCTTCCACACTACTCAAGACTATTTCAAAAATGGGATCACTAGGGTTTTTGATCCGATAAAGTAGAAGAAAGTCGTAACTCTTGACCTCCCCAAAGCCGTAAATGGGAGATAGATAGGAGCTCTGTTCAATCCTAAGTCTATCGACTGCTTTAAGAGGTCTGCACTAAGAAAGGCTATCATGGGCTCTACTTAACTTGGCAGAAGGAATAGGAAGAGGACAATGAAGAAAGGAAACTAAAAATAGAGGTCAATCCCCAGGTTGACTGCCCAGGAAAAGAAGGAAGGAAGCTAACTTTTGAGAAACACATTGCAATAACAAAAATCCATCACCATTCTAGGATGAATATTTGGGAAACAATATATTTATTATCCTAGCAAATCTCTCTTATTCTCAAAGGAGAGAAATTGATAGAATAGACACTCTTCAGATGCTAGGAAAGGCATCAAAGGTAGAGAAAAGATAAAGAAGGGCTAATTCTAGTAGCCCAAAAAAAAGAGAACAAAAGAAGAGGAAGGTGTAGCCCATTAGTATCTACACCACTTCAATTGATAGGGAGCTATCACCAACACCGCCCAGCCCACCTCATCTAAGAATGTTCATAAGGTTGATGGCTAGATCTATTATGCCTCCCCTAATGTTCCAATCTCTGTCAGAGGACATTGGGAAAGAAGATCAAGTGTCTATATCTCCCCACCAATTGATGCACAGACACCAATCTATCCTGATAATCATATCTTATATGGTTGAGAGAAACATGACTTTACTTCCATGGAAGAAATGATGAGACAATTGGAACAGCTTGAGATTGAAAATCAGCATTTAAGGGAGGTATGTGCATTATAGAATGTTGGCCAAACCTCCAATCCTAGTCAACCATCTAACATTGCGCATCCTCTCAACCTTCCATCTATGTGAACGGTCACATCTTTAACCCACCAAGAGAGGACCCCATAGGAGCAGATAGCTCACCCTTTGCTTTTCAATTGCTTCAACTTGGCAACTACTCAATATTAATGTTCGTGGACAACCATTTGGTGTAAACATTCCACCAAAATCATTCAGTGCAAATGCACATGCACAACCATATTAGATGAACCCGAATCCAAATGACACACTTCAATGAGATGATGAATGTTAGATGGCTCAAAGGTAAATAAACTTGCCTTCTCAAGTGCCAAACATATATCATCAGCCGCATCCCCTGGAGATCAAGAATGAGCTATTCCCACTAGGTTTCCAGATGATAGACTTCCACATGTTTGATGGAATAGATGATCCCCAGCAACATTTCACCCTCTTCAATCTTAAGATGGGAAACTATGTTGTTTATCATAATTTTTGCTTAAGATTATTTGGCTCATCACTCAAAGGACCTACATTCTAGTGGTACTTAACACTTCCAGCAAGGTTAGTCAAGACTTGGAATGACATGCAAAACCTATTTCTAGTAAGGTTCTTTGTGACTAAGAAAGATGTTACATTGGCGAATCTCTCCCTCATGAAATAAAGAGATGACAAACTAGTGGAGGAATTCATCCCTCACTAGCAGAGGGAAGCTAGTAAATGTGAGACAACCTTAACAAAGAAACAAAGAGTCTACCTATACCACAATGGCATCAAGACCTTGTAATTCTAGTGAATGAGCAGATCACCACCTTCTGGGCACTAGCCATTGAGACAAATCAAAAGGAAATCCTCCTCTCCCTCTCTGGAAAGAGTAAAATCATGGATGAGAAGCAGAAAGAAAGCATTTTTTGACCCAAGAAGAAAGAACCAAAAGAGGCAAACTAAACATTTTTGTTAATACCACTAGGACCAAAATTAGCGGTATTAACAGACAGCCAAAGAAAAGGAAGATCCCAAAGTTAAAATACTAGTAGTCTAATGAGGAGGTGGTACCAATTCTATTCAGGCTCATTCAATCAGGCAATATAAAGCTATCAAACCTTTTTCCTAGTAGAAGCCAATAAGGTGAACCATCCCCTATACTACCATTACCATCGAGATATTAATCACCCAACCGTTAAATGAAAGACAGTAAGGAAAATTATTAACCATTACATGAAGAGTGGAATCATTACATTGAAGAAGTTAATAACATATCGACAAAAGAAATTTCCAATTTAGCAATGTTGGAACAAGATTTGATCATCAGTTAATTAAAACTTTAGCCAAGAGGTGTAGAGAGAAATCATGGTTGATGATAAAGGTTGGGATTTTGTTTGCCCAAAAGACATCCTAGAGGTCCCATTAGTGAGATGCAAGGGACAGAATCGCCAAATCAAGCATACAAAGCAAAAGGAAAGTGAAGAGTGCCTTAAGGATTTATTCTCATATCCCAAAAGAATACATTGTTGGTCATAATAGTTCCAATCATACATCATTGGGGATTACCTCTAGCCTGAGAGGCTCAAATCTTTCTATAAGAAAATGATGGGCAAAAAAGAAGAGAAGAGCCTGCCTCAATCAAGATTGCCCATAACTTCATGCTTAGGGGCCATCACTATCGCTTTTGTCAGCTGCAGACGAAGTATGGTTAGCATTTTGGAATAACTTACTAGACTTAGGAACTAGGAATAACCCAAGCTCTAATGAAGATGATCCATTGAATATTTGATAGTGGCATCTTATTATCACATTGGCGAAGGAGAGGCCTCCACAAGCCAGCCAAACGATAAGGCTAGAATGTTCTCGTATAAGGTGCAAGAGTCAAAGGGAGCACCGGTGTTAAGGGTTCACTTTATTCAATTTTGGTGATTCACTAGTTACACACCTCCACTATGCTAATGAGTGTTGCGATGAAAATTTGGACCTTGAAAAAATGCATCAAAATTTTAAAAACTCACTTTTCAGAAGTGAATTTTTTTTTTCTGAACTCCAACAATTCAGGGTGCTAAAGAATTGCAAGATATATTCCTGCTTCGATTCCTTCCCAAAAGAAATGAAGGAATCAAAAAGTCTCTTTTAAACTGAGACTAGCATTTTGGCAAAAATATAGCCAATTATATTCACAAATGGAGGGATGTTACTTGAAGGGGTCCACAATCACTTAATCACCCAGAGGTAGAAGAAATCCATCTTTGCCTAGTAAAGGGAGCCTATTTTCACCATCAAATGCCATCTACCTTCATAGAGGCCTTCGATCACGCTGAAAAGAAGAAGATAAAGGTGATAGTTGACCCACCAAAGGAGCAAGTGTTCATAGAATTGCACATTGCAAGGGTCCTCGAATACCTGCACTGCATGAAGGCCCCTATTTTAATGATAGTTCTAGAAATTAAGCAAATTTGTTACTTAGGTTGGCCCAGATGAAATTATTCAAAGAAGGTTATAAGGCTGTAATTGGACACTTATTCCAGTATTAAGCCTTAGTGTAAATGATTTCTCAAAATGATACAAGCAATCAGGAGCTTCCCATTTTCACTAGCTACTAATAGTCATGCCCTAAAGTGGATTGTGACATTGCCAGTCGAATCATTCGAATCTTGAAAAGTGTTGACCAAAACATTTATACACATATTTCATTACTACATTTCTTAGTTCACTGAGGAACAAGTGTCGGGAATCATCCTCTTGAAGGGGAACAACTTTATGATTTTGCCTTAAGATGATGCAATGTTCGCCTCCATTGCCCTGTGTTGTAAGAAGAAAGGCACATAATATGGGAATGCATTGTTGCATTGGGAAAGGCCTTTCCATTACCCAAAGAGGTAGCTACTTCATTTCCTAGACTGCTTAAGCTACTGATCTAAGATTCATCAGAACCCATCGAGGTATCGTGTAAAATGACCAACATCATGTCAAATGAAGAAAATGCTCCACAAGAAGTGTTTAAATCACCTGAAATACCTGAAATAATGGTCGTGTTGAGATTTGAGAAGAATACAACTTAGGATAAAGGAAAGGTAGCAATGCAATAAGAGCTAGTGCTTGGAGTTCCTTGTCCCCTTGTTGAAGAAAGGGGAGCTCCTGAGCTCATAAATAAACCAGAATATGATGTTATTACTCACCTGCACAGAATCCCAGCAAGGCTCAGTATATACGACTCGCAATAGCTCTCTAAGGAGTCTTGGCAAGCACTCATAAATGTACTGGTAGATGAGTCCATCAAGGATCTATACCTGGCAGAGGTTGTTGATACAGTCGAATGCAACCAGACCATCACTTTCACAAATGATGACTTATTACTTAAAAGTATAGAGTATAATCATCCATTGTTTGTAAGTAAAAATCTAGTGGGAGAAAGGATTAACCGCATTATGCTAGATCCAGGATTTGTGGTGAATATTTTTTTACTCAAAGTATTAAAGTGTATTGGGATGTGTCCATCTGTGCTCAAAAGCACCACCCTTGTCATCCAAGCCTTCAACTAAGAAAGCCAGAGGATTATGGGGACTATCAATTTGAGTCTTGATATTCAAAAATTTCTCATAAAGGTCAATTGTTATGTCATTAATATGCCAACATCCTACAATCTGTTGCTCGGTAGGCCATGGTTGCATTGATACCAAGTTGTGGCATACATGATGCACTAATGCTTTAAGTTATACTAAGATGACATAATGAGGTGCATATCAGCTGATGTGCAGCCATTCACAATTTTAAAGGTGTTGTTCTTAGAAGCCCAATACTATGAGCTGCCACTGAATGAACCAGAGCAGCCAAAAGAATCGGCCAAGCCAACTATAGATAGAAGGCAACAACTGTTTATTGCCAAAAGGAAAGGGTCCACATTACAAGGACCCTTATCATAGATTGTATGTCCACAAGTGGTTCCATTCCTAGTAGTTCCGCTACCAATGTCTTTGCACTTTGAAATTGTGACAAGCATCTCACAATAAGATAAGTTGAAACTCATGAAAGAGATGGAAGTGCTCTAAGTAGATGATGATGATGAAGATAGGTTGCTAGTTTAACATCTATAACCATCGCAACACCTGGTCACTCTTGTTCTAACACCACCTTCGCCAATTCAGAATGTGTTTAACTAAAGGCCAGTTACAAATTCCTCAACTCCATAATCTTTCACCTTCTAGGTTGGGACGTCAACACCAAGACCACTTGGAAGAGGACGAGGAAGAGGGTCATCCAGGCCATCAATAGGTAGGGGGCAAGTGTTGGCTCTCATGCGAGTATACATGATCATAAGTAATATAGTTGAGGTGAGTTGAGAGTCATTCCCATGAGGAAATAAGTTGTTACACGCTAAGTACCAAACTTGTATCAAATCTGTAATATTCGATTGAATGAATTTTGGTAAATGATATAAGAACTAAATCTGAACACAATAATAAAGTTAACAAATTATAAGAGCAAAAGAACAAATATCAATGGATAAAATATCTAGGAACTCTACATTCACCTAGCAAATCCACTTGTATTGATGAATTGCATTGAGTAAATTATCATGCCTCTCATTGTCAATCAGATGCACCAAAGTATCTATCACTCTTTCTCAAGTGATATGGTAAGTGTGTCTAGTGAAGTTACCTACTATGTCTCCATGTAGATCTAAATCAATAAACCCATTAAACTTTGGCATCTATGTGTAATATATGCACTCGCAAGGTCATATTCACATGGATTACACATATACAATGGCTATTTCTAGACTTCATTACATCATATGTTCTTCAATTCAAGAGTTTATTTCTAATTCACCTCTCTCAAGTGTAGATTAAGAATCTTAGTTCATGCACATGATAGCTAAGTACATACATGTATTAAGATTAGAAAAGAAGAAACAATGAGGAAGAAGATAACTTAACTCAAAAATCAAACATCATCACAAGTTTCATTGCCTGTATCCATTTAATCCTAGATAAAAGAAATTTAGAATATCATATTTGAATTAAAACTCACTAAGTAATGTATAAACATCATAATAATCCAAGTTTGAATGTTAATTCAAAAACAAACAACGAACTAGAAAGAAAACAGAATATTTAGGTTGTAGGAACTTTCTCTAATGATCTTCTTACTCTAAACTCTTCTCCTCATCTAACTCTCTATACTGAACTATGTTTTTGATGTGTCTCTAAATAACCCAAGCAATAGCATTTTAATAAAATTCCTCCATGAATTACAATGCCTCTACGCATAGAGATCCTCTTCCAATAATAACTGAATATTTTCCCACAAAAATATAGCTTCCAAACATTCTAATGCATAAAAATAGAACTTATCAAAATAACTGAGGTTTTGCATATCTTGGGTTATAAAAATTGTAACAAAATCTTGAGCCTAAAATTAGCTTCCAATAATACTTCACAATTTGCATGTCTCATACTCTTAAATTTGCAACATCTGACGCATGGAAAACAAACTAAATTTGTGCACTTCCAATTCTAGACTTTGCTTTCAAAGTTTATTTCTTATCAATCTACTTCCGAGGCACTGAAGATCGAGCTACAAATTTGAATTCCTACTGTGGAGGCACTTAAGTCAACTTTTGAGTCAATAAGTCTTGCTTTAGAGTCACCCAATATGAACTTTGGAGGCACCAAGCCTTACTTTGGAGTCGCTAAGCATTTCTTCAGAGTCACTCAATATTAACTTTGAAGGCACCAAGTCTGCTTTAGAGTTACCCAATCTTAACTTTGGAGGTACCAAGTCTTCTTTGGAGTCACTAAATTTTGGATATTTCTGAAGCATTTTTAATATAATTATCACAACTTTCTCATATGAACTACAAATTGAGTGATTCTTGTTAAGTTGGATAATTTCATGATATATAACTTTTATGTTGATCACTTTTCTAGATTTAGTTTTTATTGTGAGTCATGGGAGCTCAAAGTTACGCCTTTTGTACATCCAAAATTGATGTTTCAAAGTTCTTTGGAGAGAGTAGCACTATTTTGGATTTAACTTCATCATATGAAATTAGAATCATGTGATTTTTGATTTATCGGAAAGCTAACTTCAAGGGATAAAACTTTTATATTCAACATGTTTTCCAAATCTCCTGCATCAATCCCAAAAATTACTTTAAAGTAACATCTTTTATAATCTTTAGTTTCATTTTATAGCTTTTATGTTTGCAATAAAATAAATTCTATTAAGTACAATATCTAATGAAAACACATTAAAAGAAATTAAAATGTAAATTTAGATATAAAAATATGATATATTATAAGCTTATCAAATACCCCCAAATTTAGTTTTTGATCATCCTTGAGCAAAATAACAATTTGAACTCATGAATCAGTCAAAAAAATCTCTCTCAAACCATCAATAACATGCTAGACAAATTATACATGTGCACATATCTCAGAAATCACTCAAGATACTTTCCAAGTAATTTCATGAAACACATACTTCCTTAATCCTTTCATGAAATGAAAATGTGTGTTTGCAGTGTTAATTTTTCGCTACATTCATGTTTCTCAGTTAACAATGTGCAAATAAGTGACTTTTATGATCTTCACACAACACCCTATAAGCTTGCTTTTCATAATCCCTCTCTACTAATGTAGATAACTCTATTTATTTGGATCAATTTGTCTTTGCTAAGCTTATAATGAGCCCTTGGGTTTAACTAACAAGAAAGGGAATAAAGATTCATAAAGTAAGAGCTCATATCTGCATTTTACATGAATATTCACTTTCTTGATTTTTTATTTGGGGTTTTATTTGTTTTACGAGTTGTATAACTACCATATCCCAAACATATTTTCTTTTACTTTCATTAGGATGTGATCCCCCAATTATGGGTTATCTTCCTATGGCATCTCCAAACTTATTTTTTATTAAGTTCATGGAGATATGATCCCCCTAATTGAAGGATAAGTCCTCATTGATTTCTTTCCTTTTGTCCCTTTTCCTTTTCTTTTAACATTCTTCTCTTTAAATCCCCCAAACTTATTTTCTTATGCATTCATGTACCTCTTTGCAACCATGGTTTTAGAATATGTCTCTTAATAGGTCAATTATGGTTTTTTAGGCTGAAAAGTTTTGAATGATGAGGCTAAAGAAAGAAAAGTTGAATGGGGGTCTTTCACATGCTTTGCATATATCATTCTTTCATTATAGCTCAATGGGGACACTAATGACAATGAATATACTAGGTTAGCTTGAAAGGCTCAAACTGATCAAAGAATGCCTAAATTACTTCCAAGTAAATATATTATCTAGGATTTCACCTTGAGGGATAATCAAACAAGTTCTAGCATGCTTATGTCAACCAGAATATGTTACTAAATTCACAACATCATCACTAATTCACATACACATTGCATGATCATAATATAATGTGCTCAATGAAATTTTTAGTAGTTATGAAAAAGGACTTATCACTAGAATCAGTAAATCACAAGGTAGCACCTATCCTTCTTTCTAAATCATGTGCAATGATAATAAAAAAACTTAGCATATGTTATTGATCATTAGGAGAGAATGCATCATATTCAAGTTTAGCATGCTAGCACAATTGCTCTTGGCTTTACTTTAGCTAATTTATCAAAAGAGAAGCTCATAGAGAAAATTTATACTCAAATTTGAAAAGTTTTCCAAAACTGAATGCAAATCTGAAATCTTGTTTGTAAATCTAAATGTAACCCCCCAAATACCACCCAACTTAAATCAAACATTGTCATAATGTGAAATAATGAAATAAGTTTAAGTTTAAAGAGATTTTCTAAATGAAGTGTATTCTAATCCTCTTCTTTTAAAATTTATTAGCATTCTTTGTAAATTTTTGACAATTTTGATACTAGGCACATAATCTGTAATCTCATGAAACTTCTATACTAAATCTAAAATTAGATTCTTACTTCTACAATAGAAACATCAAACCACAACTAAAAAATCTATCCAAATAGAAAAAACAAAACAAACAACTAAGCTAAATGTGAAGAGAACAAAGAAAGTTTAGATAGTCTGTTTCTCATGAATTCAACTTTCTCCTCTAAAGTGAACCATTCTCTTTTTCTTGTGGATAAGAGTTGATCAAATTGTAGATGGCTGCGAGATAGAATTGTCTAAAATCAAGTAAGCGTAACAAAAATCTAAACAAAAAGAAAAATAAAGCAAACTAAGCTATACTAAAAATCCTAAAAGTGAAGGGATGAAGAAGTAGTTTTGATTTATAGTCTTTAGCTTGATTATCTCTTTCTTTAAGTTGGTTATTTCAAGTCTAATGTGAACTTTTGCTTGTCAAATATTCCTTCAAAGTGTGGCTTCAAATGTTGACCATTCACTTTAAAAGTTCCCTTGGTGTTATGAGCAACTTCAATTATCTCATATAGCAGTATCCTAGTGACGGTGAAAGGACCTGACCATTTGGATCATAACTTAGCAGGAAACAGTCTAAGGCAAGAGTCATTAAATAATACTTTTTGACCAATTTCAAACTCTCTTCTTATAATGTGCTTATCATGCCATCTCTTTGTACGTTCTTTGTATATCTTGGCATTCTCATAAGCTTTATTCCAAAGTTCATCCAGCTCATTCAATTGTAGCAATCTTTCTTCTCCAATAAGTTGCCTATCAAAATTCAAAAACTTTTAGTGCCCAATATGCTCTATGTTCTAATTCCACAGGCAAATGACAAGCCTTTCCAAACACTAGCTGAAAAAGAGACATCCCAATGGGTGTTTGGTATGCAATCTTATAGGCCCAAAGTGCATCATCAAGTTTTACTGACCAATCTTTCCTAGAAGCACCTAAAGTTTTCTATTAAATTCTTTTAATTTCCCTATTTGAAAGTTTTACTTGTCCACTAGTTTGAGGATGATAAGGGGTTGCAATCTTATGTGTAACTCCATATTTATAGAGAAGTGCATTAAATTTTTTATTGCAAAAATGTGTTCCTCCCACTAATGATTACTCTAGTAGTGCCAAATCTAGTAAAAATATTTTTCTTCAAAAATTTGATCACTACCCGAGCATTATTTGTTGGCATTGCTACAGCTTCAACCCATTTAGACACATACTCTACAACTACCAAAATGTACTTATGGGTAAATGAAGAAGGAAACAGTCCCATGAAATCAATACCCTAGACATTGAATAATTCACAAACAAGAATCTTGTTTAAACGCATCTCATTTCTCTTAGAAATATTTTCCATTCTCTGACATCTATCACATGAAAGTACATGGGTGTGTGCATGTTTGAAAATTATTGGCCAATAAAAACCAAATTGCAAAACCTTAGCTACAATTTTTGTGGAACTGAAATGCCCACCTACCTCACCATCATGGCAATGTTGTAGAATACTTACCATCTCCTCCTATGGTATACACCTCCTTATCACTTGGTGAGCACAAACTTTAAATTAAAAAGGTTCTTCCCAAAGATAATGTTTAACATCAGGAAAGATTTTTTTCTTCTATTGTGGTGACAAGTCGGGGGTTAGAACACCACTTGCCAAATAATTCACAAAATCAACAAACTAGGGTGTTTGTGTGGAGTTGACATGAAATATATACTTATCAGGGAATTCTTCAAGAATTGGAGTTTCCTCCTCTTTTGTAGTTGGAATTCTGGACAAGTGATCTGCAACTAGATTCTTAGTTCCCTTCTTATCCTTGATCTCCAAATTGAATTCATGCAGCAAGAGAATCCACCTAATCAATCTAGGCTTTGCTTCTTTCTTTGCAAGCAAATATTTCAAAGCTGAATGGTTAGAATAAATAATCACTTTTAAACTAATCAAGTAAGGACAAAATTTATCAATAGCAAAGACTATTGTCAAAAGCTCCTTTTCTGTTGTTGAGTAATTCAATTAAGCTCCTGATAAGGTCCTACTAGCATAGTAAATGGTTTGAAAATTTCTCTTTTAGTTATCCTAAGATAGCTCCTATGGTAAATCACTTACATCACACATTAACTCAAAAGGTAGATCCCACTCTAGTGCTACCATGATTGGTGCTGAAATCAATTTCTCCTTCAAAGTGTTAAAGGCCTGCAAGCAATCATCTGAGAAGTTAAATGGTGCATCCTTAACCAAGAGATCAGAGAGGGGTTTAGCAATTTTTGGAAAGTCCTTGATAAACCATCTATAAAAATCCTGCATGCCCTAGAAATCCTCTGATATGTTTAACAAATGTGGGTGGAGGCAACTTTTCAATGACCTCCACTTTGGCACAATCGACTTCTATTCTTTTTTCTGAAAACTTATGTCCAAGCACTATCCCTTCCTGTACCATAAAATGACACTTCTCCCAATTTAGAATAAGGTTATTCTCCTCACATCTTTGCAACTCCAAAGCCAAATTATGCAGACATGAATCAAATGATGAGCCAAAAATAGAAAAATCATTCATGAAAATCTCAATGTATTCCCCAACCATATAAGAAAAATGGCCATCATACATCTCTAAAAAGTGATTGGTGCATTGGAAAGACCAAAAGGCATTCTCCTAAAAGCAACCATATGGATAATTAATGTGGTTTTCTCTTGATCTTTTGATGCAATGAGAATCTGATTATAACCTAAGTAACCATCCAAAATGTAAAAGAATTCCTGTCCTGCAAGTCTTTCCAACATCTAATTTATAAAGGGTAAAGGAAAGTAAACTTTTCTAGTGACATCATTCAATTTCAATTTCTTGTAATCAATACACACACACACCCCATCCAGTAACTCTTCTAGTTGGAATCAGTTTGTTGCTGTCATTTTTCCAAATAGTCATACCTCCCTTCTTTGGTACAACTTGCACAGGGCTCACCCATGGACTGTTAGAAATAGGATAAATGATTCCTGCATCAAGTAACTTGATCACTTCTGCTTTCACCACTTCTTGCATCTTTGGTTTCAAATGCCTTTGATGTTGGATGGTGGGTTTGTATTACTCCACCATTAGAATTTTATGCATGTAAAGTGAAGGGCTAAATCCTTTGATGTACAAAATTTTTCATCTAATTGTACCCTTATGCTCTCTCAATACTTTTAGTAGTTTCTCCTCCATCATATCTATCAAAGAAGAAGAAATAATTTATTTGCAAATAAAAAACTTGATCAAAGTAAGCACATTTTAAATGAGAAGGTAAAGGTTTGAGTTCAAGAATAGGAGGCTCTTCAATAGATGGTTTAAGCTTTTTGTTGGTTTGTCCCAGCTACTGAAATCTTGGTGATTGTTGCTTTGAGTAAGGTGGGTTTGTGTAAGGCCCTGGAAATTTCAAAAATATAAATTTTCAGTATTGTAAAGTTTTGGTAATTTTTATAATGCGACATACTATAAAATTAAATTTTTGAGGAATTTTATTATCGAAAAAATTATATAAATGGATGAAATATCTATATTAATGTGAGTATGATGAGGATATATGTTAATTAATAATTAATAGATGAAGAAAAATTAAAAATTACATGTGGAAAGCCGAAAATTGAGTTACCGATAATTTCTAGAAAAATTTAATTTAATCACATTTAGTTGAAAAATAAATGATAAAATTATGAAAATAATGGATGAAAAATTTATTTGGGTGCATGATTCTCTAAATGGGTAGCCTACATGTATTAAAGATGGTGATTAAATGGGATTTTAAAAAGTCAAGTGTGGTGCATGAGTATCATTTTC